>JABUQX010045189.1:0-12500 GCA_015478945.1 Trachelipus rathkii | reverse complement strand
TGTTAGTAGTATAATGCTGGTATGATTTTTTTTCCTTCTAGGTGCAGGAGGTGGTTGTAATGTTTGATGCATGGGTGTGATCTATTGAGAGATTGATTATAAAATTGACATCCTATCATGTCAAGATGCCCTTTTATTGGGAGGATATTTGTTTCAGTTAGTAGTTGGTGGACAGGTGTGGAGGGAAGGCAGCTGGTTATTATCCTAAGGGTTTTATTCTGTACAGTATCTAATTTCTGAGTATTGGATTGTGATATTGTGGAAGCCCAGGCATGGGATGCATAGTTTAAAAAGACAGAGGTATTGTCTATATACTATTGTGAGGGGTCTCTTTCTTTTCCAAAGTTTGTTTCTTCCGATGCTCTGAATGCGTTTAATTTGTGTGGCTCTAGACTAAGATGTAATATTTTTGATGTTGGAGGTGAATGTCATATGGTATCAAATGTAAAATCCAGGATGGTGGGTTTATTGGGAGGGAATCTATTATTTGATAGAAAAACTGTGGAATGAATGTTTGATTCTCTTTTATCTGGGGTAAGTAATGTGATAGAGGATTTTTGGTGAGATGCAGTAATTGTTTGTTGTTAGCCACTGTTCTAGCTGGTTTATATAATGTTCCAGTTCTCTTCATGCTGTATTTATAGAAGGTTCTTAAGTTGTGATTGTTGGATCGTCTGTAGCTATAAATTTTTTTATTGAAGGGGATATGGGGGTTTGGCACATGATCATGCATAAAGAGGATGAAGAGTGTCAGTGAAAGAATGACTCCATGGGGACTTTATTATATAATTTGTAAGTATGAGTGGAATGGCGTGCTTTTATGACTATAGCTGTACGAATGGATAGGAAATTTGCTATTATTTTTTTGCCTTTGATGGGGGATGGTCATATTTTTATTTAGTACTTTGTCTATTAAAATGTTGTTTTTTTTTGAGGGGGGGAGTGTGTTAAAAGCCTTGTTAATGTCTGTTGCTACCAAGGGTGCGAAAAAGAGGGGGGTGGGGGTGGAGTTTGGTTAAAACCAGTAAAGATGTGTTATGTTTAATCAGTTAGGAGGGTGGTAGTGGTGTGTTTTGTCTAAATCCATGAAAAGAGTTTCATAAAGGAATGGAGGGGGATATTCTATTCAGAATTAGTTTTTCTAATATTTTAGACATCATAGAGAGCAATGAGATCGGTCACTATGAAGCAGGGTTGTTTGGGTGGTTTAGTTTGTGAATTATATGATTGTGTTTCCAGAGTATGTATGTCTTTGTTGGTTTGTTTGCCAGGCAATGTTAGGTATTTGAGTTGGGGCTTCAATAGCTTTGATACATTTATAATTGTTTGAGATGAATATTGGATATTTGGTCCAGTCCCACTGCTTGTGAGTTTTTTTCCCCGCTTTTGATAGTGTTGAGTACTTCTAGGGTAGTGATTGGGGTGGTCTTCTTGGATGGTTTTTAATCTTTTGAGTTTTAATTGTTTGTCTATTGCTGGGGATTGTGGGTTTATGGCCGATTTTTGAATAGTGTGACATGATAATGTTACATTGTTTTTTCTGGAGATTTTATCTTTTTTTTTATTGTATAGAATATTTTTTGTGTTGGTCTTATGATTTAGTGTTTGTGTGTATTGTTGCCAGTTCTTTTTCTGATTTGAGTCAAATAAGGTATTTACTCTATTGCTAAGGTTCCTAATTTGATTTAGTTGGTCTGGATTTTGTTGTCTATTTTGTCTGAGGGAGTTTCTTTGTTTTGTCTGAGGGAGTTTCTTTGTTTTTTTAAGGTATCTATTTCAGGTGAAAAGTTGGATGTTGATTGTTTGCGGTAGACATGTGGAATAATTTTTTTGGATGCTTTGATAATTATTTTATTAGTATTGTATTGTTTTGTTGAGTGGTAACTTGGATGGGGGGGGGAACAAAAGGTGATATTGAGGGATGTGGATTTTTTGGTTATGTTGTACAGGTCTTTGCGTTGGTTGGTTTCTGTTGTTGAGGACACTAAGTGAATGCAAGTTGTTTATATGTGTATTGCCTCTTTCTTTATGTTTGTGAGTGTTTAGCCATGTGGGGTGATGTGCATTGAAGTCCCAGGCTAATATCAAATTATATTGTGTTAAGGGAGATAGGTCCGGGATATAATCCCACAGACATTGTTGAGGTGAGGATGGGGGGATATAAAAAAATTTATTTGGTTGTATGTTTTTTATTGACTTCTATTTATTTTGATTGGTAAGTGGATATTTGGTCATTTATGGGAAGTCGTGTATGATTTGTGGTGTTTGGGAATTGGATATTTTTGTGTATGAGTTTAATAAGGATATGTTTGGATGAATTTTTTGTCTTGTCTTAGGATTGTGTAGTTAAGAAATTCAGAGAGGTGAATGATTTGTTTGAGATTTGATTCTTGTATAAGTGCTATGTGTATATTTCATTTAATTTAGGTGTGGTGAAGTTCTTTGTTTATTTTTTATTCCATTAATGTTTAATTGAATTATGGGGGTGGAGGATGTGGATATCTGTTTGCAAGCTTCCGCATAAGTGGCAGGACCATTTTGGAGAACAAGCATCAGGGGTTTAAAGATTAGTGCACTTCAAATGAAACTAGAGTTGGCAAGAATTACATAATATTAAGATTTGTTCTTGACCACATTGTCTATATTAAGATCTATCCTCGACCACATTGTCTATTGCATTTGAGGCAGGGGTATGCTTTGGGACCTGGGTTTGATTCTATGTCACCTGCTAATAAAAGAAATTGGGATGCGTACGCCGAGTTTACAAGCTCTGAAAGTTTAAAAAGATATAGAAAATAAACAGACTTATCTCTGGGCTCCATTCTTTAGCGTCAATTTCGAAGATCACGCTGCTCGGAAAAGATGAGGAGAGGCGTGTTGTTTTCGGGAGTCACAATGAAGTTCTTGCCCAACCAACTTGACCCTTCTTAACTCTCATTTCTTAGATCATCTGGAATCTCATTCCCTTCTTTCCAATCGTCAGTACGGCTTTCGGAGCTCGAAGTCTACTGGTGATATACTTTCCTATTTAAAGGATTCATGGTTTTCCGCCCTTAGGAATTACGGGGAGGCTTGCGTGGTGGCGCTTGACATATCCAAAGCATTTGACCGGGTATGTCACGCGTCACTGCTCTCCAAGCTCCCCTCCTTTGGATTTCCTCCTTCTCTTTGCTTACTTATGTCTAGCTTTCTTTCAAATCGCTCAATATCGGCTGTTGCTGATGGGGCGACTTCTTCTTTTTCTGTCAATAGTGGTGTTCCTCTCGTCTTATCTCCTACTTTAATATTGATTTTCATTAATGATCTTCTGGTCTGCACATTTAACTTTATCCACTCATATGCCGATGACTCGACCCTTCATCTTTCAACTCATTTGAATTTCATACCTCTTTACTTCTTGAATTGCCTCTCATCTTAATCTTCCGATTCTATTCTCGCTGATCTAGATAGAATTTCCGGGTGAGGCTGTCTCAACCTTGTGAAATTTAATTAATGAAACCGAACTTCTACAAATCTCCTCTCTAAGACACCTTCTAATTTTCATATCTCTTTCGACGGTTCTCTTGTCTCTCCTGTTGACAAATATAAACATCCTTGGCCTCCACATAAACAAAAATGTCTTGAAACCTTACATCACAACAGTTGCTAGGGCGTACCCCAAAGAAACTGGGAGTTCTAGTTAGACTGCGAGACTCTTTTTTTCCTCTTCGTTACTCCAGCTATACAAGGGTCTCATCCGCCCTTGTATGGAGTACTGCTCTCATATCTGGGGGACCTCTGGTTTTTGGATAGGGGTCCAGTCAAAGGCAAAAGACTTATAAACTGTCTTGTACTTGCTCTAGTTCTCTTGACACATATAAGCGTGGCGCTGTTGGTGTTTTATATTCTGCCAAATGCACAACATCATGTACTCGAGCGAACTTTCCATCTGCGTGCCACCACCTTTACGACGCTCGTAGCACAAGGGGATGTGTCAGCACATGAGTTTTGTGTTGAAATTAGCAACTCCAGACTAGTTGCTGCGATGCCTCCTTCTTTCCTGCCACCTCTGTTCTGTGGGAATTCTCTTCCATCTTCTGTGTTCCTACTCAATTTGTAAAGCCCGCGTCTGTGCTCATCTGCGTAATTTGCGTTAGTTGAATTTTTGTGTTGATTTTCACCCCCCCTTCGTGTATAGGTCTTTCCGTAAGCGGTGGTAACAACTGTAAAAAAAAAAAATGTCAAACTAGAATATTGTCCCATTTTCACTCTGGGCACCATCCCTTCCTTCAGGAATATAAATTTAAAATCCATAACGCTCCCTTTCCATACTGTCAAAGATGCCCCTCCCTCACAAATGATGACACATATCATCTCTTACTAGACTGTCTGATTTAATTGATATCAGACGCAACTTTGACACACTTACTTTATGTCTCTGGGCCTGACCTGTTGTGGTAACACAATATCTTGGGATTTCTGCTTCTCATAGGAGGGGAGTGGGAGCCTACCAAGTAAAAGTAAGTATATATATATATATATATATATATATATATATATATATATACTCCATATATATATATATATATATATATATATATATATATATATATATATATATATATATATATATATATATATATATATATATTCCGTTGGAACGGTCACCCATTTTATGTGAGAAACCTTTTGTGATATTTCTATGTTGCTAGGTTAGGTTAGGTTAGGTTAGGTTAGGTTAGGTTAGGTTACCCAAAAATCTAATGTATTTACCCTAAAATTATTAAAATAACGATACATTAATTATTGATTTTCGCTCCTGGAGTCAAAGCATATAGTTTATATATATAGTATATATATATATATATATATATATATATATATATATATATATATATATATATATATATAAAGAGATATATATATATATATATATGGAGATGTAAATAAATATATATAAATAAATATATATATAAATAAATATATATATATATATATATATTGCTGCTTTGATAAATGAACTTTGTTAATTTTTGAATAATTTGAATTTTTATTATTAATTTTAACTGTTTAATATGACAAATAGTTTATTATTTGCAGACCTGTGATTTATATGTATGTGAAAATTCACCATGTTAATTGCGATTTTTTATTTATTGTACAGTGTGTGAAAATTCACACGTTAATTGCTATTTTTAATAGTGTAAGTTCTTAATTTCACTAATAGCAGCCTTATTTTTTTTTTTTTATTTCTGGAATTTCATCAATTTGTAAAGCTTTTTAATATTTCTATTTGGGGTAAAGGAAAAAAGTTGATATTTGTTTTTAAATCTCAGTTCTTATATCGTCGCCCTTATTCCAAAACCATCTTACAAATGTGCAATTTGTAGGTTTTAGTTATTGCTAGTTGATAATTTAATTTCTTGTCAAATCATTCGTTTTTTTTTTTTTTTTTTCTTCAGATTATTTAAGTACTGTGCTTAATATTTTTTACATCAGTAATATATACCATTAATTAATAATATAAGTAAATATTAGACATTGTTGATTGTGTCAAAGATCATATTGTTATAAATAAGTACATTCACATAATTACACTTACTTTTATAGATAGATGAATTATGCCATGAATTTTGGAACAGTAATTGATAATAAGTAACAAAAATATTAATAAACCCAAGTAGTATTTATAGTTATGGTTTAATCTATTACATGAAAAGAAAATAATTTTGAGTATTCTAATGGATCAAAAATATTTGTTTACTGCACCATCCCAACTGATACTTCCTTCATGATGACACGCATTTGTTTTAAGATTCTTGAAAATGTGTGATGTTCTTTTGGGTTTGGCAGATAAGCACTTTTTTAGGTCATTTGCACAGTAATGTGTTACTCCTCGTTAAAAGACTTTATTAAAACTAGGTTGTATGGGCGACCCACCCCTTCCTGTTATTAACTTCTTAAAAATCATCATTGATGTTAAATTTACATTTTTTTTTTTATATTATAATTGTCAACACATTTTGGAATGGGATTTTACAAACACTGAGGCTCGACAGCACTCAGAGTTCAAAATCTTTGTTCAGCAGAGTTCTCACAGAAAAGATAGCCTTTTTCTTTTGGCATTTTGAGTAGCTGTGCACAACTCTGGAACATACATAAACTGGAATATTTTCTTCTTTTACTTGATTTTGGAATGCGTAGAGTTGAACGCCATTTCCATGTTCTGCATTTTAAAAACTTTAGGTTTATTATTTTCAAATAGTCTATCGCTTCAATAATTCAGTTCACTCATGGAAAATATATAATTCTTCTGTTGTCTTTCATAGCTACCAAACTGGACATCATTTGAACATTTTTGAAATGAGGTTTAGTCATAGATATAATGCAATTTCATTGATACTATGTTTCCCATTAAATTCTGTCATTATATAGCAGGTAGCATCCTGGTTGCTTCAATAGTAAATTGTTAAATTATATGTTAGCTTATTTAACTAAAGGCTTTGGCCTGTTGATCCCATAGGAGAGTTCAAAACGGCTTGTAGATCAAAATTAAAGACTGGGTTTTCTTGAGAATTTTCAATATCTTTATTTTTAAATTCACAGGCTAACTTTTTTTAGTCATAAGGTTATTATAATCCTTTTGGTGAATAGTTTTCTACTCTTCTGCCATACTTTGATTTCCCAAGCATGTTTTGCCATTGATCCTTTTTTTCGGGTTAATAAAACGTAAGTTGAATTCGATGAAGACTAGTTTGTATTTCTGTTCAGAAACCTTGCTTTCATGCTCTTATGCAACTCTTATTTGTCTGTATCTGTCATGGATACTAGTAATATTTAAGGACGGATCAACACACACTAGATTCACTAATGTGACAAATCCCTACCATTGGATGAGAACAAATACATGAATGTGAAACATTCTTGCTTTTGACATTTATGAAAATATTTAAGACTTTGGTGAACTGCTACATCAAATTTGACATTGATTCATTATTGGCATCACATTTTCGTCTCAGACTTGCAAATGTTTTTAAATATCAAGTTAAAATATAATTGTTAAAAATTGGTAAATTTCCTCTCTCATGGCAAAAGAGTAAACATTTGGGAAATTGGCCTATACATCAAGGGAAAGGGTGACGATATGTGATGCCTTATATTTTATTAGTTATTTTTAATTTTTTATAAAGGAGAAACTACTCCTATCAGTATTGCCGGAACATGTTGCATCAGAAATGAAGCAGAATATCGTTTCTCCAGTAGAACAGCAATTTCATAAGATTTATATTCAGTGTCATGAAAATGTCAGGTATATTAACCTTTTGTGAATGTAATTTTGTTTCATTTGATTATTTAATTTATTGCACTTAAAAATGATAATTGTATATATGAGTTTTTTGTGTACCTAGCAGTTCTCTCTATATATTTGTTTATAATGACTTATACCTCTCATTTGATGAAAGGAATTAAACTTTGAGTATATATATATATATATATATATATATATATATATATATATATGTATTTTTTTATGTATATATCTTTTTATAAAAAAATATATATAATATATATATATATATATATATATATATATATATATATATATATATATATATATATATATATATATATATATATATATATATATTGTACAGTATTCTTTTTGCGGATATTGTTGGATTTACAGCTCTTGCATCACAGTGTACAGCTCAGGAATTAGTGCGTTTATTAAATGAACTCTTTGGACGCTTCGATCAACTTGCTGATGTATGTATACCAATGCAATACGAGAATATATAGGGAATATTCTTACCTAAGCAGAAATATAAGGAATATTGTAGTTATTTATTCATAAAGTAAAGAAAATTCATTGTAGAGTTAATATTTTATATGTTATCTTTATTCGTATCCTTGATTTATAACCAGATTGAAAAATATATTTTAGATCTTTTTCGTGAATTAGATAAAATATTACTGAATAAATGCAAATATTTCTATAACAAGTTCATTAAAATAGATATTTTTGATGTTTAGAAGTTCATGTATTAGATCTATTATAATTAAAATAAGGACATTCAAAGTGGAAAAGGATAATTTTAAAGTTGAATATCAAAATTTCATCATTCTAGCATTTTAGTGAAGTTCACTTTCAGTGTGAGATTTAAATTTTACATTTGATAATATTTTGCTTTTTTTTTTTTCTCACCTTAAAAAATATTTCTTTTAATTTGATTTTTTTTTGGTGTGTGCGCGTCAGCATAATTTCGTGTACATGCATTTCCAAAATCCATTTAACTTAAATTTTATCAGTTTTCTTTTAAAATATTTAAGAAATTTCTTTTCTCAATAATTATTTCAGGTACTGAGAGGCACCCTTCTTTTCCCCCTAAATAAAATTTTTGTGGTATATTTATTGTTTAAATGTGGATGCTGCAAAAAAATTTCATTGCACTTGCAAGATAATTAGTTCTTCGAATACTTAATTTAACTATATATAATTTATATACAGATGTTACAGTTCAATATGTTTTGGACAAATTAATACACAGTTTCATGTCATGTATGCACTTAAACTAAGATGTATTGTCTCGCTGTAATGGAGAAATTTCTTACTTAATTTTTTTTTTTTTTTTTTTTGTATTGTTATAATGCTAATCGCTTTGTCTCTGTATCAGTATTGTGGGTGTATAATTAATAATTTCTAATTTTCCTATTTTTAATAATTTAAATGGTAAAAAAAAATTTAAAAATTTTAATTTTTTATTTTAACCTTTAGTCTTTAATTTGAATTTCATTTTATAATGTAATTTCATTCACAGGATAACAATTGCTTGAGAATCAAAATACTTGGGGATTGCTATTATTGTGTTTCTGGACTGCCAACATTTCGACCAGATCATGCAAAATGTGCCGTTGAGATGGGCTTAGATATGATTGATGCTATTGCGTAAGAATATTTTTTTCTTTGCATTTTCCTTTTTTCTGCGTTTGTTGATGAAATAGGATTTTAGGAATTGGACAATTTTGGTATTGTATGTATGTTTGTGGTTGTTGTAAAAAGGCAGGTTATCTTCCTGAATTTTTTTCATTTTTTTTTTCTTAATTTTAAGCACATGCTTTGTATACCAAATGATTCAAATAGGTTGACTTTTCATATTTCATCAAAAAAAAAAATCCAAAGATTTAATTTAGTTTAAAATATGGAAACAAAATTCCAAGTTTTTTTATTATTATTATTATTATTATTATTATTATTATTATTATTATTATTATTATTATTATTATTATTATATATCTTTTTTTCTTTCTTTACCTACCTCTTCTTCCCATGACTGGGAGTAAGGTGAGATAAAGCATCGGAAAAGAAAGCAGTAGGAGAATATGACAAATGTCGAAGAAAGCCCAGCTTTACCGCCCCTCTGTACCATTAATTAGTGAAACTCGTCACAGACAGAAAATCCACCCTAGAGCTTCATGGGACCGCGACGGGCCTCACTATGGTAAATCGTCACCGGGTTCATCCCTTGGCCCAGGTGGGCCAACCATGCCCCATACAAAACCCCGCCATTCTCTCCTATCATGCACCTTTATTCTCGCCTCTGCCAAACTCACATTTCTCTCCTTCAGACATTCGCTCACCGACTCGATCCACTTTCTCTTCGGTCTCCCAGCCGGTCGGTTCCCAACACACTCACCACTATACATCCGCTTAACCAACCGACTATCATTCATCCTTTCCACATGACCAAACCATCTCAACATACTTTCATTTATTCTCTCATTTACCCCTTTCTTCACACCACACAACTCTCTAATAAGTTCATTCCTCATTTTATTAATTTTTCACACCTAGCATGCCCCTAAGATTGTCCATCTGAACACATTGAACTTTAGATCTATACTTCTTATTCCAGACCATAGTCTCACTACCATACACTAACACAGGTAACAACATACCCTCATGTAAGACCCTAGCGCACTCAAGACTTAGTCCCTTTACATTCACCAACGATTTAATTGCACCAGCAACTTTCCTGCCATTCACAACTTTCCTACTACACTCTGCATCATCCGTTCCCTTCTCATCCAACACATACCCTAAATATTTAAACTCAGACACTTGCTCCAGCTGCTCACCATCTAACATAACTTCACACTGAGGACTGTCCTCACTCACAACCATAACCTTACTCTTATCTACGTTTACTTTCAAACCCCTCCTTTTACACACCCTGCCAAATCTCTCTACCAATCCTCTCAAACTCTCTTCAGATTCGCCACACAGAACCAAATCATCCGCATATAATAGGTAGGGCACCCTCCACTCATCTCCATTCTCCATCATTCTAACACCATTTCCTGCCATCCCCACCTCGAATTCTTTCATAACCCCATCCATATACAAATTGAATAACCAAGGAGACATAACACAACCCTGTCTCACTCCGCTATTAATCCTAAACCAATCACCATTGACACCATTTATTCTTACACACGCTTCACTATCGTCATACATACTCTTGATTCCATTCAGAAGCCTACCAATTCAGCACCTATATATCACCAATACTACATAAAGCTTCCCGCATAACCCATCATACGCCTGTTGCAACCATAAAACCTAAATATAATTTTATTCTTCTTCCTCATTTTCTCAATCATTTGTTTTAATGTAAAGATTGATCCACACATTCTCTAACACTCCTAAACGCACTCACCTTGTTCTTCACCAATCAATCCTTCAGTCACTCTGCGCACTCTTTCAACCCAAATGCCAGCATATACCTTCCTACAACACTAATAAACTTATTCCCTATACTTCTAAAGTTCCTTTCCGTATTTTAGAAAGTCTCACGTTTCTCTCTCCAACTCGCTGATACAGATCCATAAACGCTTTGTCACACAACTCCAAATCCAATCATTCACCATCTGCCGTTCTAATCATTTCACCAGTAATTTATCTATACCTGCAGATTTACCATTCTTTCAACTTTCACTCTCCCCATTACCTCATCCTTACTAATAACCTCATCCCAAAATACCTATTCCTTCTTGTACCATCAAACCCAATACATCAATTGTAAGACCTAATTACTACTAATGTTATGTAGAATTTTGAAGTGTTCTTCCACACTCTCCTCACTCCCTCTCATCAGTTACAAAAGCACCATCCCTATTCATTATCTCTGAAGATTCTCCCTGCTCTCATTCTTAACCTTTCTGCTTCCTTCCAAAGAGCCTCCTATTCCTTTGTATGTCCTCATTCATCCTCCTATAGACTTTCATTTTACCTCTTGTTTTCTCCTACGTATGCTCCTTCTAGTATTATTTTTTTCCTTATATAATTCCAAGCATCTTCTTTGAAACTTCATCATCATTTGCTTTTAGTACATTCAACCACGCTTCTTTTTTTACCTTTTTAACCGCTTTCATCACCTTCATTCCACCATTCGCTGTTAACATCTTAATTACTTTAGCACATCCACAATACTTATTAACACACGGATTGATTTTGATATATATATATATATATAGAAGTATGATGATATATATATATATATATATATATATATATATATATATATATATATATATATATATATATATATATATATATATATATATATATATATATATATATATATATATATATATCTGAACCCCAACCTTAGGACTATAGAGGAGGAATGTATGGCGTCTTCTACTGAGAAATTAAAAAATGCTTTAAAAAATTCCCAAACCCCGAAAATATAATTAAAATATAAATTAATAAGAATAGGAAATTCTAAATGCTCACCGTATTTCCTATCCAACTGCAATAGGAACAGACAAGACGAAAACAGCGGCGGTGACTCCAGATAGACGAGTTATAGGCTTCTTCTAATGGAGATTCAAAAGATGAGACTACGAAGCTGCTCAATGTTCCGCGAGATTGATCGTTCACGCATTAAATGGTGAATTAATTCGTTGATGATTGTTCAATAAATTATGATGACGACCCCATAGAAAATGTTTAGTTCAAAAAGAAATTGAAAACAAGAATATTAGTCAGCAATAATAATAGGTCTGCTGGACCATCAAAGAAAAATAGTACGCCGATGACTCTTAACTATCATAAATATCTCCTCAAGATTTATTCCTCTGACATTCCATGTACTACATTTTCGCCTAAAGATAGAAGGCCGTTTACGGCGATCACGACCTTCTCAGAGGTATGCATTTTAGCATTCCTGGCAAAAGATAAGTGGTAGTGGGCAGCCAACCCAACTAGGACAGTCCCTTTGTCGCCTTCTACGACACGCAGGACATACGATGTGGGCAATTCTTTGTCCCCCACACATTGGGATATAAGGGATAGGTATGTCTGTAAGATATTGTCTAGAAGAGGGGTGTGGATATGTGTATATGATATGTGGATAAAAGGTGGTATGTATATATATATATATATATATATATAGGTATATATATATATATATATATATATATATATATATATATATATATATATATATTAGTTAACG
>JABUQX010045188.1:7500-19728 GCA_015478945.1 Trachelipus rathkii | reverse complement strand
AGTAGGAAGAGAAACTTAGGGAGTAGCCTCTGACTTCTCAATTATTTTCTCTCTCTGTACTTTGCCTTCTCTCATTGACTTATCCTTAATAAATTTAATTCTCCTCAAAGCCATTGGGTGTGAATAATCCCAAATAGTTCCCACGGCAGGCAGGTTGATCCCCGCGCACGTGATAGTCTCCACAGGAACTTTAACAGTTTCTGCTGAGATATCCATTCTCTTAAACAGTCGTGGGCCATATCCTTTCAACTTGACATTTAAGGTGGGTTACTCCAGCTATAAGCACTTGGGAATTCACATCAGCCCTTCTGAGGTGAATATTTAACATATTGGAAGCCCTTGAATAGGTATTTCTTTGCAGCACATTCTTAATTTGGGATGCTGTGACAATCCTCTGACTATTATGATTCAGGATTCTCTGCATATTTGCTATTTAAAGAATGAATGTTTCTATTCTATGAATTTAAATTTACTAAGGGAATACTGTGAATCTTGAGATCGGAAGTTCATTAGTGTCTAGTGTAATTATGTTATCTGAAAACAAGGGGTAATGAAAGGGAAGTATGTACAGGGCGAGTGCTGAATGGCTTCCCTACTATTTGATCCGCGTCATTTACTCATTGCAGTGTTATGGGGGTCCAGACCTTCCGCTTGATGGTAGGACTGTCACCTCCCTGGAACTATGTAGCACATCGGCAGTATCCTCTCCCCTACTACTATATGACCTGGGTATATAGGCAGGCTAGTTGCATAGTGTCGGGAAGTCCATGCAAGGATTTTCTACATAGCTTTGGGGACTCGGGCCTTGCATTAGACTGCGTTGAGGCATGATAATAGGGCACATTACTACTGTATACAGAGCTTGCTGAAATTGCTCCTTGTGGCCGGCTGAAACTTGGTATAAGCATTGGATCCCATGTAAACATACGGTGCGGGTTGGCTAGAGAATCTTAGGTCTTTGGCTCGACACCGCTGACTATGCTCGCAACATGGGCATATCACCGTATCCATCCAACATCGGACTGTTATTCACTAGGCATATAGGCTAGTCTGGGTTTTTTTTTATTGAATTCTTAGGTGCCGGGTGCAAGGGCGGGCACCTGTTCTTTTTCTCTGCTGGACGTACTTAGCCAGCCCCGTGAAAATGTACTTTATTGTACCCTTCCCTTAGCATTTCCCACCCTAAAAGACCTTAAAATGAGCAGTTTGCAAGTAGAGAAGATTCCATGCACTCTGATTTGTCCAAGAGTGTGTGGAAAGATTCATGGATTAGAAGGGGTGTTTAACCCTTTTATAATCCTCTTGCACTGCCCACCTTACTCGGTTAAGTATTTGGATTGGCTTTAGGTAATGACTGAATGGATAGGACCAGGGTCCACCCCATGAAGAAGCGAAAACATATCAGTTACAGCCAGTAGTTGGCAGTAGTAGTATTGTAGTGAAGTACTTAATAGTTATGTATAGACGGTAAATGATTCTATTCTATTTATATTAGAAAAATTCTATAGAAACTGTATAATGGTATCTTACTCTGGTAGGTATCTTTTGAGATGACGGGGGAATGTGTGCTATACTACTCTGGAGTGAGTTCGTCTTTCTTCAGTAGGTAGTACCTTCGTGACAATTCGCGCTCCTTCATACTTACATACACTACCTACTGAAACAATCACTGTGGCTTCAACTACCTCCATATGTATATTTAAATATACTATTTTTATAGGAATATATATATTAATAATATATATATATACTATATCTATATATCATTTATATACATTATATATTATATATATTATTATACATTTAATATATATACTTTATATTATATTATTAAAATAAGCTTAATATATATATATAATATATATTTATAGTAGTTATTTATAAATTACTATAAAAATTTTAATTGCGATATGAATTTGGATTTTTAAGGACTGTAATAGATATATATTATATATAATATATATATTATATATTAGTATAATATAGATATATATTCTATATATAGATTTATATTATATATTTACTCATATCGTATATTTATTAAATAACTTATATATATTATCGTTATATAATATCTAGTACTATATATATTATGATATGGATATATTACATAATTTAAATAAAAAAATTATTCTAGTGTCAATGGCCTTTCAATTTTTGCAGTATGTAAGAGATTCGAACAAAACAAAGGATGCTGATTGGCAATTTTGGAGTTCAATTTTCTCGTCAGGTTTATATTTATTTGAAAGATTAATTATTTCTTTTATTATATTATTCTCTAATAGAACCATGAGGATTACTGTTTTACATTTCTTCTTATTGTATTTCATATAACTAAACTTTTCTAACTATAAAATTTAAAGTTAAGAATTTCGTGACGTAATTGTGTTTAGGCGTCATGCATCCGTGGACGAGGTGGATTCTTAAGGCGTCTACATTCGTGACGAGATTTGAGAGGGAAGATGATTCTGAATATACATGACGTCATCAAGAAGACTGGATCTTCTTTCGTCATTGGAATTGTAGCAATGAGCATCTATTCTGGGGTTGCAATGACTTCAATGGCATTGACTGTTCACACCTTTTTGATGAAGAAACAAAGAATATATTATAACATCGTGTGCCTCTCTCTCGGCACGCACAAATACAAACCCCTTAACGGTTCGAAATAGGATATATATATATAATTACTGTAGAGATAGTGATTAATTATTAATAATATTATATTATATAGGATTATAATAATTATAGAATAATAGAAATATACTTTACATCCTCAACTTTCATATTTATGATTTTCTTGTGCTAAATATTAGTTATATCAATTAATGAATAATATACATAAAGGAACTTAAAACCGCCAGTTAAGGAAAAAATAAATTTGGTACTAGGGTTGAAGGGATTGTTAACAATAGGTTTTTAACTAAATATTCGAAAGGGTATTTTTTAGTTGTGAAACCTAAAGTCAAAAGCTGTGTGGTTTTAAAGCAGGTTGAGCATCCTCCGGAAACAGTTATTATGATGATAGTAACGAAAACGCAAAATGCGGGGGGGGGGGGGGGGACCCACGGGGACGTCAGGCGGTGACAAGAAGCGCCATTTTTAAGAACCTTTTTATTAAGTAGACTTAACTATTTGAATGCTTGTTATAGCGTAGTACTGGTAGTTTCAATTTAGAGATTTAATGGTTTGATAATACAAATGTGAAGATTAAAACTCTGGTAGAGAAAGCTTTCTTTAATGTTAATGTTTGATAATAAATAAGTAAATGGTATCTGAATATCATATGGGAACGAGCACACTAATCAAAATTGGTAACTAAAATAAATATGGAATTTATAATGCCTAATAATAAGAGACGCGAAAGGTTGATACGTGAAATTTGGGATCCAATACTGCATTATATATAAACGAGTTTTAGATCTGCAACATGTAAGACGGTTTGCGTGACACCTAGGATTATATAGTATTAATTATATTATATTTATGTTATTATATATATAGTATAGGTATATATAATAGATATAGTTATTTAGATATACACACTACAATATATAGTATGGAATGAGTTAGTATATAATATAAATGTTAGAATTATGTAGCATTTTAATATAAAGTCAATAAAACAATATTATAATGTTCTATTATTTCTAATAGATCTTTCAATTAGTTTGAAAGTATGATTTCTAGCCATTTATTTAAATAGATGATCTATTTTACGTTTTAGGAACATTGGCAATTATCGATAAATCCGCAGTGATTAGTTTTTCACAAACGATAATAGTTTAATGTACTTTCTTTAGAAATTGCACAAGTTTGAATGAGATTGATCTTTTTGCTGGTTCAGTTCTCAAATATTGAAGATGAACAAAGTAAAGAGTGACTATAATTTTTAACAGGTCTAAATAATCAACAAGAAAAGTGTTGCGACTCTATCAATTCAGCTGTGGTATTATTTCCATGTCTCTCTTTCGTTTTATTTCTGGTTCATACAGTATATTTTTACTAAGCCAGTATTTTCTATTGGCTATTTTGATCAGTGACGTCACACTGATTATTGATTCTCATATTACTGTTATTATAATGATATATATTATATATTATATTTATATATAGGATTAAGTAGACATATATATGTCTAGTCATGAGATAATAAGTAAATCGTATAGATCTAATAAGTATTTCAATGTTGGTTTCTAGATATATAATACTATTTATATTGGACTCATACTTATAGAAGAAAGAGAAAAGTCGATATATATATAAATATATATATAATATATATATATATTTATATATATATGATTATATATAATATAGTTATGAGTATATAAGTATCTTATGGTAATAGATATAAATTAGTATATATATATATATATTATAAAGATATAAATGTATAAATTAAAGATGTAAGGATATATATATAATATGTAATATAACCTGATTAATTATATATATATATTAAGTAGATATTGGTGAGTCTAGAGATGGGATTTGGATCGCGCTGGTGAATATATCGCGAAACTAAAGATAGGGTACGCGCAAGAGATAACTGATAACATATATATGTAGATCAGGGAATGAATTGCTAAGGAAAATGAAAAAATTTTTTTTTTTTTTTTTTATATTTTTATATTATTCCAAACTCGAAGGTACAAGAAACTAGTAGAACATCTAAAAATATTGGCCTCTGAATAGAAAGAAAGATTTTTTTTTTTTTTAGTAAGTTAAGTACACCGCAGGGTAACGTAAAGAGGCTAAGAGTCGGAGTGTCTCTGCGGGCTCCTGAGGACGACGGTGGTTAGGAGGTGAATTTCACCGGAGGAGGTACCCGGGGAAGCCCCGCTCTTGTATTTGGTTGATGTCGCGGGGGAATCTCCGCTCCCTACGGGATATGGGAGAAACGTTTCACCGCCTCTTCCACCGTCGGCTCGAGCCCCGAAAAAATTTTTATACGCTGATTCCATATATGTTATTAGTTTTCTGTTAACTATCGTATGTTTATGGGGAAATATAAAAAAATATAAGAAAAGTAAAAATTTTTTTCATTCAAATGTTTTTATACGTGAATTCCATATATGTTTATCAGTTTCTACCTTTCTTAGTTTTCGAAGATATCATGCGGGTAACTTCTGTAGTTTGGCCTTTAGAATAGTATTATATATATATATATTATAATTATATATTATATATATATATAATCTATATATTATATATATATATTATAATTATTAATATTATATATATATATATGAATAATATTTGTGCGTTACTTACAATTGTGATTTAAAAGAAGATTCAAATTATTGCTTCCTTCTGGTTCATATAATAAATCACTGGAAGTTTTTTCACATACTTATCTTCATGTGGTTTGATTTATTATATGCCTTAATCACAACTCACGGTGAATAATTTTTTGTATAAGCGTATAATAATCGATAGACGAATCAATATTTATAGCGGTCAGTGCATAGTCTGGATAATGTCAGGGAGTGGTAACCCGGACCGGCTGAGGCGAGTAATTTTAAACCACTGCCGAGAAAATCAGTAATAAAAATCATTTTATTTAATAACCGTGAAAGACAAAGAAAAAAAGATGGATGAGTCGGGCCTCTCATCAATGAAATTGTTCTTGAGGATATGAGCCGTTGACGCTCTGGAGTGCATTTGGCGAGATCTGAGCCTCTGAGGAGGCTACCTATATCGTAGCCGAGAATGGGAGCTCAAACGCGTTTTCAACGGATTAGTAAGTGAAAAAATGACGAATTGGACATCCATGTATATCACGACACGAAATAGAGTCGATATATAAGAGTGATCAAGTAGCATAAATAATTATTAATAGTTATTTATTTATGTATTATAATATTATTTTATTATTTTTGCTATTATGAATTTAAATGGGGGTTATTTAAAAAAAAAATGCATGATACTTGACTCGCTTAGGACATCCAAGTTGCCTTGGCTAGAGAATAAGGATATCTATTTATTTGACTCGGAAATTACATATTGATAGAAGTCTTTGGCAGAAATTGAATCGCAGAGGATAATTTACATGGACTTGTGAAAGTTAGACTTCGACAAAAATATCACCTTAATGCTATGACATATATTAATGGTAACTATCTTCCAATCTCATAAATAGTTTATATTATAATATATATATATCTATATATTATTATATATATATATATATATATATATACTTATATATTTTATATATATATATATATATATATATATATATTTTTATATATAGTATATAGTATATATAGTATATATATAATATTATACTATTATTATAATATATATATATATATAGTATATATATATATGCTGACTTTTTTACTATTTTTTGGCTCACTAAGGCAGTAGGCGTTGCCTACTCTGCCCCCCCAGAAAAGCCGCGCACTGATTATATATATATATATTATATATATATATAGTATTATTATATAATATTAATAATATATTATTATATATAATATATAATATATTTAAGTATATTTATAAGTATAATATTAATGATATAATTATCATAATATTATAATAATATTTTATATTATATTATATATTATATTAGATATATTTATATATAATATAGTATAATATTATATTATAAAGTATTATGTATATAAGTTTTTATGATGTATAATGTATATAATGTAGTAGAGTCATAGTATAGTTCGATGGTGTTAATCAGATGTAGTGGTTGGTGATAAGTATAATATGTATAATGTAGATTTATGATTATAGTATAAATAGTAGTTTTGTATTATTAATATGTATATATATGAGTTGTTAGGTATGATATATATAATATATATAGTATAATATAGGTTATATATTATTATAATATATTAAGTAGGTATTATAGGGGTATGTATATTATAAATGAAGAAAATAAAGGGGGGACTATGATAATGTATCATATATTCAGTATGATAATATATCACATATTCAGTATGATAATGTATAATAGAGGGTTAATATTGTAGCTGATAATAGGTGTAGTGATTAATATTGAAGATAAAGTGATGGATGAGTTGTAATATATAGGAGTAATAAAGTTAGAATCAGAATTGTGATGGTGATAACAGTATGAAAATATAGGGATTTTTTGTGTGAAATAGTATGTTTATATAGATAATAAGGAGTAAATAATATTAATTAATGATGAATTAATAATAGATAGACTAATGTATATAATAATCAATAAATAATAATTTAATAATACATATTAATAATATATTAATAATATAAGTAATAATATTTCAATAGAATAATATTAAATAATAATCATTGATAATAATATAATAGTAATAACATAATTTGTTGAGTGTGATTGTTGCCCTTTGTGTCCCTGGCTTATTGTTATATAGTATATATATTATTATATCTATATTAAATATTAGATATAGGTATAGTGAGCCTATTATGATGCGTCATAATATAATATTAGATTAGTATATATAGTAGTGTTGACGCTTATAGGTTATAAGGTGCTGTATAATATCGTAGATCGAGTGAGCTATCTCGAGAAAAGAATAAGATAATAGTATAAGTATATATATATTCTATTAGATATTGATATTAAACTTTTAGTATAGTTATATCTAGTGAAGAATAGTGAGTACATATTGATTATATAATAACAACATTATATAGTTCGTATCAATATATATTATAAGTAATGCTAAAAAGCTCTCTCATAGTATACTCACTATCACCGCTCCTCATCATCGAGTACTCAATATTATAATTAGGTTGATAGTAAATCCTCTATCTCTAGTCATCAGAAAGGTCCGCCCGTCATAAGAGCTTTCGATTGAGGACTCAGTACGATGGAACTCCTCGCTATTCTCACTATTTGGTTAGATGTTGCGTCTTCATTTACTGTATAATGAGTATACATACTCTCTGTGCGCCAGCGTGCGGCCTCAACAATACTATATGCCTCACCTATAAGTACACAGTATAAGTCGGATCTCAACCTCTACTTACTATGACGACTCCATAATAATTAACTATACATTAAGATGATGACTGCTCTCTCTCGGTTCAGCTATTACTAAGTCTCCTAATGTTATTGCCTCTAGGTGCTCGTATTTCCTTATGAATATACTGATATACAGAACTCACATTTCATCTACCTTCAAAATAATACTTATAATCTAGCTTATACTTGTAACTCCTCATATAATTTCCATATATATAATTATAATATATATATAATATAATCTTAATATTCTTTAATAATTATGTATATAGATACGTATAATTCTAGTATCTATCATACCAGTGACGTGATCGCTATATGATTATTACTAATTTATTCTTGTCTGCTAGACACACTGCAGCCTTCCTTCTACTAACTCTAAATTATAGTATCATCCTCCGTGTGCGATTACTCACGTTATATTTAATATTCATGCCTTTATTGATCACATATATATGTGAAGCCCAGTAAACTAATGTCTTTACATTAACGCTACGTTAAGCATATTACTCTTTAATTATATTCGAGCATTTTGATATTCCTTCTAATGTCATTTTAGTATGTATTTATAGGTCGCTCCTCATCAATATAATATATATTACTGTATGACATATATATTTGTTTACTCACTTCGATTGGGACTATATATAATATTTATAATATATTATTGTATATATAAATGCTACTTCTATACTCATATGCCAATCTATACTCCTCATAAGTTATCATCCTATACTATATACTCTATGCTATGATATATATTATCGTATCTATACTATATTTTGGTGTTTACTTCCTTACTCTCTGTTTCTTCTCGATGTCCTATATATATTGTATTAATCTCATGTTCATGCACCGTTATATATCATAATGTACTATATTCATACTTTATCCCTCAAATTATGGGGTACCTAAAGGTAAGGTAATTATTATTATATTTTATATATATAATATATATATATATATTAATATATATTCAGAGATCTATCTCTCGTCTATATATATATATATCACTACCTTAGCAAGATACATATATACTATACATAGCGCGCTCACATAGCGATTAGTCAGTGGTGTGAAGTGACAAGAAATAAGAGTACATCACCTAACATAAGAGAGTATAGTAGTATATCCTATTATTATATATATAATATAGTATATAGCTATAAGATTACAGTCTAAATATCATATATACTTACTGAACAACAATACTATTTTGAATCTTCTTAAGATTCATATATTAAACTTTTCATATTATCTCAAACTAATTAATATAGTATATATTAATATCAATATATATAGATATAATATAGATATAATAGTAATTAAATAATATATAAAATTATAATAATATAGTATATATTAATATATATATATATTATATTAATTTAATAATTTATAATATATTATATAATATTATATATACTATATAATATATATATATATATTATATATATATTAATTATATATATATATTAATTTAATACTATAAATATTAGTATGTACATACTTAATGTGTCAGAGCAAATAGGATACCATTATTTCTACTATCCAGATAATATAGATAACCATTGAAGCCTATACTATACTATAAGATGTATAGTGAAAGAGATATACCTGACTATCTTAAATATACTCAAATACTCATCAGAACCAGTAGTTAGTACGTTTACTACGAATAAAAGAATCTGAATGATAATGACTAAGCTTATTTTGACTCAGATTATAATAAAGTTCTGGAATATAAGAAGCTATTGATTTGATAATGACCTGTTAATTATTAATTATAATAATAAATATAATCAGTAATTATGGGGAAGGTCATTAATTGTAATATTGAATTTTTCAATAAAACTATACTTATATTAATATATATCTCATAGTTATCTAGGAGCTGGTCGCGAGGGTTCATTAAAGGATACTTACTATATCCTATTTTATATCCTTTTATTCGACTTCTAAGTTAGTTCGTAATACCCAGAGTACCTCTTATCTAGTTGGTATAGTAAACTTAAAGTTAAGTTTACGAGTATATCAAAAAGTTTCTGAGAGACCGCGTGGGCCTATGGTAAGGAGCACTCGAAGAAAGGTTTCTCTAACAACAGCATCTCTCCACACTCCTTAATATGCAGTCAGATAAAGTTTAATGGCTTCTGCCCAGTGCCGAGTAAGAGCCCCAGATCTCGCCAAGAGTATTTATTATCCTGCACTGATAATACCTAAAGTTTAAGTAATATTTTTGACAAAAAAATAAATATTAATTAAAAAAAAATATGACTTAAGAATTTAATAAATAATATGATAAGAATATATTTCAATTTATATTATGTCAAACCTCAGATTCCATAGCAATACATTACGTTCTTAATCACTAATATTCAATAACGCCCATTTATCAACATATAAAATAACTACTATAAGATAAATAGAGTTAAATAACATGTAATAATAACTAAACCTGTATATTATTATAAAGACTCACGTTAATAACTTAATTATAAGTACTATATACAATAACGGTTAAGTTATAAGGAATGAAGATAAATAAGTAGTAAAGATAAATGAACGATAAGTAAATGACTAATGTTTAATAAGAATATAGTAATAATTGAAATATCGTATATTTGAACCCGCTCAACTTGGTTAAACTATTTTTGATTATGAAACTTTTGTTAATTGCTTGGTTGATTGCCGATCACGTAGTACATTTTGTAACTATTTTTTAGCATTTAAGTTTGTGTTAGTAATGTTAAATCTAAAATGCAACGATATGACAATGAACTATATTATATTATTATAGGTAAACTAATTTTTGGAGCATTAAATAATATACGTATATATATTTATAGATGTCACCACCACTTATTCCTCCCTTATTATTATATTATTTTTCACCAGCAGCTCAACGAAAAGACATTATTTGTAAGAAAGAAGCTCAATATATAGTAGACTGACGTGATCGCTTCCAGTTATAGCTCCACCATATATTCCCTAACATACTCAAGCTAACAACGGCCTATATCATATATTGTTAGACGGTATTGTACTACTTCACCTTTATTCCTGGACTCTAACGGATCTCTTCTAAATCCACGACAATATACTACTATGGGAGAACTACTCCTATTTGACAACTCATACTGGTGAATTGAGTCTTAACAGATGTAGTTGGATTTAAAAAACCCCTTCTTATATTTCTCACTTTACATTCTTCTCGACGCATAAAATCACGCTCTTCTTACCAGTCTCTCTATCAAAACCTCTCTTCAGATTTGTCTACACAAAACCAAATCAATCTTAACGGGCAGTTAAAGCATGGGCACTTATCCCTACTCATTAAACATTCTCCCCATTCAATTCTTACACCTTATTCCTACATACTCTCACCTTACCTAACTAATTTATATTTTCAGTCACATCATCACATATGCTGAAAATATTCATAAATATAATCAAGTAGATGATATAAATCCTAATGAATTCCACTGTATCATACACTCCACTCATTTTAAGATAATAAGATTATAAACCATTATGCACTATTACTAAACTCCATTAAATTACTTAAACTAACATGCTTATCATAATATTTCGTCAATCAGTACTTTTAATGCCATTCTCATAAAAGCCTGTAATCATCACCAACCCACCATGATATTATAGGGTTGCGTAATGAGAAATAAATAAAACATCTCAGCGAGTTTTTTTCTCGAAAAAAACTACAGCTCCTGATAATAAAAGCATAAGTTAATAAATTTGATATTTCTTTTCGCTTTTTTTCTAAATGTCACATTATGGAGGATATAAATTTGAATATGAAATTCATAATTATATATTGAATTTAATAATTTGTAATAGCAATAATATGCTCTTATTATGATCATTTTTGGTTCCAATTCCTTAAAATAGAGTTGAGAAAGCCCGGAGTTTAGTTGTTCTAAATAAAATCTTTTCAGAATAGAAATCATAGTTATTTATTTTATTATATTTCTGAATTACGTTTGAGTTGTATAGTGTTTCCGAGTTGTTTTGATTTGATTTGTATTCCTGAATTGTGTTCAGCTTTCAGTAACAAATTTTATTGTAAATCAATAATCATTTAACAATCAGAATTTATGAAAATGCTCAACGTAGTGACAAAAATAATTGTTGTGATCAAGTTTTACGGGGGATCAATAAAAGGTTGCAAAGGCTCACGCATAAAATATACCTTTTGTTGTTACACTTTT
>JABUQX010045188.1:0-5000 GCA_015478945.1 Trachelipus rathkii | reverse complement strand
GTTTCACACCCATACAACACCGCTGGTACACAAATTTTTTCAAACATACTTATCTTAACTTTCTGTGATAAATCCCCCCCTTTCCATATTTCTCTCAGACCACTCAAAGCTCTCATTCCTTCTCCTACTCTATGTTCTATCTCCTCCTTCATCCCTCCCCCCTTACCCAAATCCATCCCTAAATATCTAAAAATCTTTACTTCTTCCAAAACTACACCCCCCACTCGAACCTCTAACCCCTCCCCCTCCTCTCTTTCCTCCTCCTCAAACACTAACACTTTACTCTTACCAGGATTTATTTTAAGCCCCTTTTGTCCGCACATTCTCTCAAACTCCCTCACCAAGTACCTTAACAACTCTTCCGCGTTCTTCGCCACTAGGGCAGTATCGTCCGCAAACAGTATCATGTTCACTTCCCTTCTATCATTCCCATTTGTCAATTCCACCCCCCTCCCCTCCCTCACCATTCCTCTACAAACACTCTCCATAAACAAATTGAATAGCCACGGCGACATTACACACCCCTGCCTCAGTCCTCTCACCACCCCAAACATCTCACTCTCCCCTCCTAACACTCTCACACACATTCTACTATTCCTATAAAAGGCCCTGATACCTTTACCTAATTTACCCCCCACTCCATTTTCCTCCAACACCCTCCACAATTCACCCCTCTTCACTCTATCATATGCTTTCTCTAAATCTAAAAAACACCCATACACTTTCCCTTTCCTCTCTATACTTTTCTCCACAAGCATCTTTAGTGTAAACACTTGGTCCACACACCCTCTTCCCTCCCTAAATCCTCCTTGTTCTTCCCCCATTCTTCCCTCCGTTAACCCTCTCACTCTCTCAATCAGTATTCTACCATACACTTTCCCTACCACACTTAAAAGACATATACCTCTATAATTCCCACATTCCATCCTATCCCCTTTCCCCTTATACAGGGGAACCAAACAACCATCCTCCCAATCCTGTGGTACCTCACCACTCCTCCAACATATATTATATAACCTATACAGCCATTCCTCCACCCCTATACCTCCCTTCTGTAACATTTCCATTCTCACCCCATCCAGACCTGCGGACTTCCCTTTTTTTCCTTTATTCAAAGCCCTAATAATTTCCTCCATTTGTATTTCATCCTCCCCCTCCCTCCCCAATTCACTCCCCATCCTCACCTCTTGCAAATCTTCCTCCCCTCCCCCACCCACCTCATTTAATAATCCACTAAAATACTCCCCCCACCTCTTCCTCACCCTATCCTCTCCTCCTATCCACTCCCCCTCTCCTCCCTTAATCCTCTCCCCCAACCCCTCCTTCTTCTTCCTTTTTTTATTTACTTCTTTCCAGAACATCTTGCTTCCCGATTCAAAATCTTCCGTCACCTTTCTACACCACTCATCTTTTGCTCTTCTCTTCGCCCTCTCCACCGCCCTCTTTGCTTCCACTCTAACCCTTCTATATTCCTCCCAGCTTTCCTCTCTCCTACTTCCCAACTCATTTTCACCACCTCCTTCACCTCCTCACTCCACCATTCACTCCCTTTCCTTCTGCTTACACCCACCCTTTTTACTCCACATACCCTTCTAGCCTCTTCACATACTGCCTCTTTAAATCTCATCCACTCCCCCTCCACCTCCCCAATTCCCGTCCCTCTCACGTCCCTCCACCTATCCTCCATACCCCTCCTAAACTCCCTCTTACACACTGTCTCCTCCAATTTTTCCACCTTTATCACCTCTACTCTCCTCTTTTCTCCTCTTTAATCTCACCTCTCCTCCCACCCTTAACCTAGCAACCACCAAATAGTGATCCGATATCCCCCTCCCCGCCCCTCTAAATACATTTACATCTAGTAATCTACCTCTATCCTTCCCATTTACACACACATAATCCAGTACCGCCCTCCCCCCGTTATCTCACTCTTCCATGTATACTTATGATTATCACTTTTTTTGAACCAAGTATTCCCCACTATCATTCTTCTTTCAACACACAACTCTAACAGACTTTCTCCATTAACATTCCTCTCCCCTACCCCAAATGGTCCTATTATTCTTCCCACCTCCTCCCTTCCCACTCCTGCATTCAAATCTCCCAATAGACAAATTTTATCATTTACCCCGAAACTTTCCCAACACTCATTCAACTCATTCCAAAATCTTTCTCTCTCCTCCTCCCTCGCTCCATTCACTGGTGCATATGCACATATAAAAACCCACATTTCCCCCCCGAATTTCACTTTTACCCACATTATCCTCGAACTCACCTGGCTGCACAACCTTACCTTATCCCACACCTCTTTCCTCATAACTATTCCCACCCCTTCCCTCCCCCTCACTCTCTCGTTCACCCCTGATATCATACCCTTGTATTTTCCAAAATCCATCTCCCTCTTTCCCTTCAGCTTAGTTTCAGTTAACCCTAACACATCCAACCTTTTTTCTTCAAACATTAACCCCACTTCCTCCCTCTTCAAATCCTCGTTTACCCCTCTCACGTTCATCCATCCCACCTTTATTACCTCTCTCCTCCCCATCTTTTCCCTTCTTCTATATTTCACTCAATCTCAATTTTCACTCAGGCTGCACGTTTTGTGGGACTCCCCACCCTAGGCACTTCCCAACACCTAAGGCCACCACCCCGCTCACCAAATACACCCACAACAATAACAATAGTAATAAAAAGGTTAAATGATAATATAAAACAATATAAAAATATAAAAGGATAAAACCTATACTCTATCAATTTATATCTATTCCCACACCTCCCTTTCCTCCCTCTCCCCTCCCTCCTCTTTAAGACTTACCCCCCAAAACTTTATTTAACTATTAAAATCTTTGTTTAAAAATAAAATATATATATATATATATATATATATATATATATATATATATATATATATATATATATATATATATATATATATATATATATATAATTTCTGCCAACTATAACAATGTTCGTAATATTGTATACATAAGAAATTTATAATTTTTTTTAAAACGGAGGTCAAGGTAATCTATCAAGTAACCAATATAAAAAAAAAAATCACTTATTTCACTCCTGACTCCAATAAGTCTGTGACATTTTATAAAAAACTAAATTCAGAATTTAAATCCTATTCGATTTTCTTTTCCAAACCCAATCCAGGTGAGAAGATCGCCTTAAGAAAGCAAGCAACCGATTAAAATAACTTACAGTTTAGCTTCGATATAAGTAACATCAACGTGAGGTCCAAAATAATACGTCTATTCCACAGTTTGAATTCTGGTTAGCTTAAATCCCAAAAGTGTTAAATTCCAATCGGCGAAAGAGCAACAATTACTACGATTCCTTTTCTGCTACTAAAACTAGCTGTTTTGTTTACGTAAACCCGTCACTCATAAGTTCCACTTCCAGCGGTTGCAATTAAATACTTGTTTCGAGTGAGTACGATCATCTGTACAGAAGTCCCACATCGATCCTGCACTGAGGATTTTTTCTGATAAATTTTCTAATAATTTCTTTTCACGAAACCCTAAAACTTCTCCTGCTCACTGGTTCCTGCAGCACCTCCCTTCATCAAGTTGTCAATCCCAAAACCAGGCTTATTTAGCAGCACTATTTCAAACTCAACACAGCAATCGTAGAAATAGCACAATCACATAAACACATAACGATAAATCTTGAAAGTAAATAAAGTAAATGCTTCGATCTGAATAATTCAAAAAAAAAAAAAAAAAAACTTAAAACGGTAACTGCTGGATTAATTGCAGGAGCTAAAAAGAATGTGAAGTATATATATATATATATATATATATATATATATATATATATATATATATATATATATATATATATATAGCATCTATATATATATATAATATATATATATATAAATATATATATATATATATATATATATATATATATATATATATATATTTATATATATATATATATATATATATATATATATATATATATATATATATATATATATATATATATATATATATATATATATATATATATATATATATATATATATATATATATATATATATATTTTTATATATATATATAAATATATATATATATATATATATATATATATATATATATATATATATATATATATATATATATATATATATATATATATATATATATATATATATATATATATATATATATATATATATATATATATATATATAGTGCCTGAAATATATTTAATAACAACTAGATGAATGAAAATTACGAAAGTGTCCATCAGCTCTGAGTTTACAGAATTAGCATTACCCAAAGTTAGAAGATGTCCAAATTATAAAATTTATTTTATCCAATTAAGCTTTTAATTGTTATGTAAAGGAAAAGAACTATACCTTACAGTAACTATTTTATAATATTTAATTATTCTTTACTCACTCATTTGCAGGTGACCTATTGATGACTCTAGACTAGCTGAAACTTTTGTAATCAATAAATGTTATATATATATATATATATATATATATATATATATATATATATATATATATATATATATATATATATATATATATATATATATATATATATATATATATATATATATATATATATATATATATATATATATATATATATATATATATATATACATATATATATATATATATATATATATATATATATATATATATATATATATATATATATATATATTATATTGGTATATATATATATATATATATATATATATATATATATATATATATATATATATATATATATATATATATATATATATATATATATATATATATATAGTATATATATATATATATATATATTATTAAATATATATATATATATATATATATATATATATATATATATATATATATATATATATATATATATATATATATATATGTATATATATATATATATATATATATATATATATATATAAATATATATATATATATAAATTATATATATATATATATACTGTAGCGGTAATG
>JABUQX010045187.1:10000-20000 GCA_015478945.1 Trachelipus rathkii | reverse complement strand
AAGCAGCGAAATCAACTTCCTGGTGATGATGGATAAATTTTGGAGGTGTGCTGAGAGAGGGGAGAGGAGGGCTGAAAGCCTTGCAAGCATGAGATTTGCTGAAGCACGTGTTGGTGGAGAGTAGAGTGCCGTTTGGGGAAAGTCGAATAATAGTTTCCCATCTTCATAAAGTTAAAAGGGACGCAAAATTGCTAAAATTATAGAGGAATCTTACTAATGAATCACATGGCAAGCTATATGAAGAAATTGAAAGAAAAATTAAAAGATCAAAGAATAGAGCCAGATTCGAGGAAGTCGGAGACAGCTCAGTCTATGGCGGGTACAGATAAGTTCTCACCTTATGTCGGGTAGATAGTACTACAGATTAATGGTTTGCATTAAGAATGATACAGGAAAAAACATGGGAATACAATAAGAAGGCATATATCTCCTTTCATAGACTTGAAGAAAGCATTTGATTCTGTACCCACAGAGAAGCTGTGGAGAGTTCTTGGAGAGGGATTATGAAGTTGGAGGCAGACTGATAAGGGCAGAAGAAGAACATACGTGAATAGCATAAGTTAAGGTAAGAAACAGGGCGTAAAATCGAGGAATGCGTTTTGATGGTAAAAACTAGAGTGAAGGCAGAGTAGTGTGCATGTCGCCGAAACTGTTGATATAGCGTAATTTAGGAGGAACTCGATAAGGGTTTAAAAGAGATTTAGAAGAGTATGACGGATGAACATCATGGTATTGCAGATGACTTGCGTTGTTGGAGTGGAAGATGGTGAAGGTTAAGCAGAATGGTGCGTGGTTTGCAGAATAATTGAGAAGAAAACAGGATTGAATATGATGTGGAGAGAAACAGAAATATATGGTAGTAACAGGAGACGGAGGGAGAGGAGTTGATATGGGAGGTAGACGATAGAGGATTAAAAATGTGGATAGATATAAATATCTAGGAAGCACTTGGAAAGAAGGGGGTGTGCAAAGAAAATTACGAGTAGGATTGAGCAGTATGCCAGGACTGTAAGAGCAGTATACCCCCATCTTGAAAGATAAATAGTATGAAAAAAGAGGGCTGAAGAGAGAAATATGAGGGAGTGTTGACGCCGATACTGTTTGTACTGGGGCGGAGGACATGGAGCATGACAGGGAGAGATGAGAGTAGAATTCAGACAGCGGAGATGAATGTGTTGAGGACGTTAATTGAAGACGAGAAGAAGAGTGAGAACGAGACAGTGAGGGAGAGCGTTGGTGTGAAACCCATGATGAATAAAGTTGACGCAGCCAGACTGAGATGGTGGGGACACCTGGAGAGGATGCAGGGAGAGAGAGTGCCAGCAGGAGTGGAGAGTGGAAAACCGGAGGCAGTGAGACCGAGGGAAAAACTCGAAAGAGTGGAGAGACGCAGATAAGCGATTCATTGAGGAAACACCAGATGCTTGCAATGGATGAGCTGATGGCGGATTGGATCGTGATGGATAGAACAAGATGGAAGCGGAGGTTGGCCCCACTGACAGGCTCGTAAGCCTGACTGGGAGAGAATGTAAGATGTAAGATATATATAATATATATATATATATATATATATATAATGTATTATATATATATATATATATAAATATAATATATATATATATATATATATATATATATATATAATATATATATATATTTATATATTATATATATATATATGTTATATAAATATAATATAATATATATATATATAATATAATATATATATATATATATATATATATATATATATTATATTACTAATATATATATATAATATATAGATTATATATATATATATGAATATATATTATTATATATATAATTTTTTAATTCAAGCTTCAAAGAGGAAACATACCGCATCCGCATTTCCGCGATCCTCATCTTACTTTTAGATCCCGCATCCGCATTCTCGCATCCGCAATCCCTCATTCATATTCAAGATCCGCATCCGCATCCGCATCCGCAAACAGTCAAATTTTGACATCCTGCCATCATCTAATATATATATAATTAATATATATATAATATATATATAATATATATATATATATATATATTAGTATTATATATATTATATATATATATATATATATATATATATATCTATATATATATTTATATATATAGATAAATATTATTATTATATATATATATAGTCTATAAAATAGAATATCTTCATGGAGGAGAGGCGGTAAATCTTTCTGAAATAGATGAATCATACGTCATACCTCTCAAGCCATACCACGTGGAAAAGCACAATTTCAAATGCTAATAAGCATAATAAGGATAGCATAATGCTAATAAGGTGATGTCACGAATTTTAACAATTTAGAAAATAGTTTTTATAGATTCTCTGGATTGCTATAAACTTTTTTTGTATAAAAATGAAAATTTAGTATTTAACTTAATATCCGCCTTCCCAGAAAAGAAGGCATCTCGGAACACAGATTTCTAATTTAATGCTTCGATATCACTGCTTTGAAACTCGGTGCTTATTTACAATCGACAGGAGGGGGTGTGGACACCTGCTGTGGCTACATGCATTCTGCACTTGGAGCTCTTGGGTTACAGGAGCAAACCAACCAGAGGTAAGGAGCGCCGAAATGTGGGCCACGAACATGCTGTTAGCGACAAATTTTGCAATAATAAGACGTAAGAAAAAATTCACTCGCGCCAGGACTCTAACCATCGACAACATCGTCGCCGTTAGACAGATGTACAGAAGCTCTACACTAGTCGATCCGCCTTTCCAGAAAGAAGAAGACAGTAATCGGAACAGTTTTCTAATTTACTGCTCCGATATCACTGCTTTGAAAACTATTACCTTATTTAAGATCGACAGGAAGGTGGTCTGGAGACACCTGGCTGTGGCATACATGGCATCTGCTTGGGTTTGGTCCTGGGTTAACAGGAGCAAACAACCCAAAGCCAAGAACGCCGAATGGGCACAAAACATCTTCTTGTGCGGCAAATTTGCAATAATAAGAACGAATATAAAATTTCACGTCGCGCCAGGACTTTGAACCATCGCAACAGCGTCGCCGTGACCAATTGTAACAGGAAGCTCTGTCACTTGTCCGATCCACCTTCCCAGAAAAAGATGGACATCTGGACAATTTCTTAATTAATTGCTTCGAATCACTGTTGTGAAATCTGTACTTATTTAAATGGACAGAAGGGTGGTTTTAACACCTGCTGGGGCTACATGGCATTCTTCAGGGGTATTCCTGGGTAACAAGAGCAACCAATCAAAGTCAAGAACGCCGAAATGGGGCACAACAGGCTGTTTGCAACAAATTGCAAAAATAAGACATAGAAAAAATCTTCACTCGCGCAGACTCGAACCATCACAACAGGTCGCCGTTAACAATGGTCCAGGGAAGCTCTACCACTATCCGATTCCGCCTTCCAGAAAAAGAGGCATTACGGAAACAGTGTTCTAATCTTCTGTCCGATACAGCTGCTTTGAAACTCGCGGTACTTATGAAAATGACATGAAGGTGGTTGAACCACCTGTGGGGCTACATGGCCTTTCCTGCTTGGGTTGCTCTTGGGTTACAGAGCAACCAAGCAAAGTTAAAGCAACGCCGGAAATGGGCACAAAACATGCTTTTTTGTCGGGCCAAAATTTGCAATAATTAAGAAGAATGAGAAAATTTCACTCGCGCCAGGACTCGAACCATCGACACAAGCGGTCGGCCGTTAGACAATGTGCAGTAGGCTCAACCACTAGTCCGATCCACCTAGCCGAGAAAAGAGGCATTACTCGGAACCAGATTTCTAATCTCCTTGCTTCGATATCTACTGCTTTGAAAGCTCGGGTGTAACTTATTTAAATCCATGGAAGGGTGCTTGAACCCTATAATATTATATATATAATATATATATTATATATATATATATTATATATTATATATATAATATATATATATATGATATAATAGTATATATTATATATATATATATATATATTATATATATATATATATGTATATATATATATATTATATTATACTTAATATATATATATATATTATATAATATATTATATAATATATATATATATATATTATATATATATATAGTATATATATTTATATATATATATTATATATATATATTATTATATAATATATATATATATATATATATATTATATATAAATATTATATATATATATATAATATATATATATGATTATATATATATGATATAATAATATATATATATATATATATACTTATATATATATATATATATATATATGATATATATATATATATAATCATATATATATATATATATATAATATATTATATATATATAAATAATATAATAATATATATATAATATATATATATATTATATAATAGCATATATAGTTAATAATGAGAATAAATATTTTTTTGCCGTCTGAAAAAAGAAATAATATTATTCAAATGTTTATTTTGCGTTTTTCTAGCACTTCATTTTTTCTTACATTAGATCACAAAAAAAATTCATAAAAAAACGAACAGTTTTTTTGTCTTAAAATTTGGTAACAATTCTCTGCATATAAAATCCTTAACAGAATGACGTTTATTTTAAATGTTTTTGTATGATGTAAAGTGGTGTCACACGTGATTGATTGTTTTTATTTCAAAAATTTTGAAAGTACTTTTCAGAGATTGCCAAAAAAAACTTTAAGAAAATAAAATTTGAAATAAAGTGTCTAAATGAAATTTATCACTACACAAAATAGGAGTATTTTAGTGAAAAAAGATTGAAATATCTGATATTAAAGATTTTATTGCCATTTAGTTTGTGAAAGCCTCGAAAAAAAAAAAATTCCCTTCCCCGCCCCCAAAAAAAAAAAACGAAACAGTTTTTTTTTGGTTCCCAAAAAAATTTAAACGATAAAATCTAGTGTTCATCAAAAAAACATTTTCTTTATCGGTTCGAAGAAATGGATTTTGAGGATAAAGCGACAATAAATAATAATAATTCCTAATAATAATAAAATAAATAATTCAAAAAAATAAATTGTTCAATTCGCAATTTAATCATAACAAAGTGCTAAATCTATAAAAATTTTAAAACTTACATAAAACTTTGTTTATCATTACTCTCAGATTAGACATAATAGGAATATCCCATGGACCAATGCTAGATTTAATCGGTTCAGTAAAGGGACCGACTTCAATCTTTATAATATATTTTGGCAATATTTAATCCCATACCTTCCTTGATTTTTATGAAATATCTTAAATACCTGAATTCTTCACAGAGGAAATGCATAAATTTTGTGATAAGTCATTTATCAAATGTTATTTTCATTACTTGGATATGATTTTTTCTTTCACCTTTTAATTTTGTGTACCATAATGCTTATTTTCGAAAATTAAATAATAAATTTTCACCCTAGAAAACTAAACATCTAACTCCAAATCTTAATTTAATTCGTAATTTTAATATATTAACATTGAAATTTCTGAATAATTATTTTAAAACTTCCTCGTATTGTCGTCAAAAGAACGTCATCTGTTTTATTAATTTATTTTTTTTTGCTTCAAGTTCGAAGGGTTAAGAATTAAAATATGAATGTAAAAACACTTTCCCGTTAATGAGAAAAAAAATAATTAAAAAGAAAAGCCATAAGAATAAGAATCACTTAAGCTAAAAAGTGAGGAGAATTATTTTAATATATATATATATATATATATATATATATATATATATATATAATATATATATATATATATATATATATTATATATATATATATATATAATATATATATATAGATATATTACTTATATATATATATAGTATTATATATAATATATAATATATATATATAATCATATAATATTATATAATTTTAATTTATAATATTTAATTATAATATATATATATATATATATATATATATATATATATAGTATATATATATTATATATATATATTATTATGAAAATATATATATAATATATATATATATATATATAATATATAATATATATATAATATATCATATATATGATATGAATATATATATATATAGATATATTATATATATATATGATATAATTATATATATATATATATATATATATATATATATCTTATGATAAATTAATATATATATATATATATATATTATATATATAATATATATATAATATATATATCATATATAATATATACTTATATATATAATATATATATATATTATATATATATTATATTATATATATATAGATATATATATATATATAATATAATATTATATATATATATCATATATATTATATATATATTAATTATACTATAATATATATATATATATATATATATATATATATATATATATATATATATAGTATATATATATATATTATATATATATTATATATATTAATATATATATATATATACTACTCGTCAAAAAATAACGCGATCACTAGAGTAAATTGTGCACTGCGCAGAACGGAAGGGCCTAACCCCATGAACCCACAACCAACACAGACGACGAGCATCACGGTTAAACATATTAACCACCTCGCAATAATTCGCCATGCAGTATTGGGCCATATCCGCTGATAAAATTTTTGAAAAACATAAACCACCGTAAATTAGGCCTAGGAAGAGTGGGGAGGTTATGGCGGGGTACAATCGAGCGAGGGATCATTCACGTACGAAGCGACCCCGATAAACATGGAGAGGATTGTGCGGTCAACTGTCAAGAGATCAGATCCGTGCAGGATAACAGACACTCCACGGCTTAAGACACGGGTACGGAGCACTGGTCAAACGGTCCGGTATAGCGCACAACAACGATTGCACGGGCTGGTCGAACGTACCAGGAAACCCTGACACAATTGATCGCACACCGAGACAAGTAGGCCCCAGAGCCAACAACACCCCTGAAGACCAACTGTGTAACATATTTGCCGTGCATTACGAGAGACGCCACCACAACAGGCACGACATTTCCAGATACAGCTGGCGGGAGGTTACACGGCACCAGGAGTGTGAGTGACAATACAATGCGTCGACGCCCGTTTTGGAGCATATACGGCCCCGAGGCCTGACATAGGACATCGTACACTACGGCACATGAAGGGCGCGAACTGGCATTTGCGCCGAGAACAAGTCCATTGGACGGTTCGACGCTCTGCCAACGACCGTATCCGTCTGACATTGGATCAGGTCGCGCTAGAGGATACCCGACGACCGACGGATCAGGTTCGTGCAATGCAATGTGCTGCAGGTGCCGCCGTTTGGAGGTGGGTCGGTTAAGGTCTGGGGAGGCATCTTTTTATTTGGGACCTACGAAGTTGCACATCTTCGATGGAATTTCTCTTACAGGACATCCTCTAACCACATTGTCAGGCCATATGCCACCCTACATCTGTGACTCTATTAATTCTAAATTAATGCCAGAAATTGCAAACCAACAAGGCCCCAATGTGTAAACGACTACCTTAGAACGGTTGAAATTACGGCGTTGGGAGTGGCCAGAATGTAGTCCTGACCTCAACCCAATCGAACATTTGGGAGCATATCCTTGAACGTCGGTCCGAAGCTGCAACCCTCAACGTCCTTATCCGGGACCTGCTAAGGCACCGCACACGTATGGATCAAATAACTGTCAAGGACATTCGCGATACTCTCGGAAGAGCATGCCAGGACGTATCAGGCAGTCACCGTTCTAGAGGGGGTCATACACGGTATGAGACAGACCCAACACCCCCGCGGCCATCACCGACGTACAAGTACCACATTGTTGTATGCTTGCAGCGCCGAACCTGCTAAAAACCCTTTGCGAGACCCTTGGCTGCACCTTGGGTCACACTCTATCAACAACCGGTCTCTGTCCGCGCACGACAACCCAACCGACATAGGCTCAATTTACAGTCCATTTTCCATTATCAGTGTCTTCGCCTTCTTCAACATTTTCTACCCTTCCTTCGCCACGTACCCTTGTGGTGCTTTAATTTTGACGAGTAGTATATATATAATAACATAATCATACATAAGTATACTACTATACTATAATATATAACATATAATAATGATGTTGAATCTTTTTGATGTTATTATATATATATAATCGAGCAAAAGAGGGGCAATTTATACACTTCTTAACCAGAGTCAAAAATTATATGCAGAAATGATGAAAGAAATCGAGAGAGCTTGACATAATTATAAAAAGGTATAGTCATAAAATAATGGGAGATTTTAGCTTTTCTGACCTTCGGTTGGATTCCTTGTCCAATATGAATCATAAAAGTTCGGTTTTTATAATCAGCATACCAGGCAACTTTTTGAATCATAAAAGATTTGTATTTATTAACTGTCTTCTAGACAATTATATGAATCGTAGAAGTTCAATATTTATAAACTGTATACTAGACAACATTTTGAATCATAAAAGTTCGGTATTCATTAACTGCATAGAAGGTAATTTTATGAACCATAGAAGATTGGTATTTTAGTACAGTTGAAGTAGTGTTGGAGGTGGAATTAATTGCAACAAAAATGATTCCTGTTGTCAAGGGCATGTAAAGCGCTTCTAATCACATGATAATAAAAAAAAATTCGTACTGTCACGCAAAATGCGTTTTTTTGGTCACCATCTTGAAAAAAACAACTTTTTTAAAAAAATCATAAAAAATCAAATGTGGTATCAAATTACAGGAAATTTCATGCTGAAAAAGAATATGATATTGGTTTTTAAAAGTAAAATGTTTACCAAGATGAAGTAGGGGGAAAAATGATAAAAAAATTATACCAACATGACCCTGTATTTACACCTTAAATTATGCTACATTACATTACCTTTACCTGATGCTGCGAGACTAATTTTGATTTTCTTCATTATCTGTTTCAGGTTGGTAATCTTTGTTTTGAGTGAAGAAATAATCATAAGAAAAATGGAAGAAGAAACCTGCTTTTTGTGTTCCAATGTGCTTTGTGACGATACTCCCTATGCCGCATTAATAGCAAAAGGCTTGACGGGAATTATCAACGCGAACAAACAAAGAGATGATAAAATTCATGAACTTTTCAATCCCATGCCTACTGGTGCTGTTAAAGTACATACAGAATGTTGACGTGTATGCATCAATCCTATCAAAATTAAAAGTGATATAAAACTGAAAAACATCGCAAGATGATATTTCTTCGACCAGCTCGAGAACGCTACGAGAAAGTGTTGCATCGTTCAATTTCAAGGACAATTGCTTGGTTTGTAGGCAGATTATTACGAATTATGAAAAGCGTAAAAAAATGGCAGTCATTCCTGTGCGTACTTTCCAGTTTCGCGAGACAATTTTGAAAGTATGCAGTACTAGAAGTGATTTATGGGCAGCAAATGTACACGCGAGGATGCTTTCAGTCATAGATTTACCTGCTGCAGAAGCTCGATATCACCAAGTGTGCAGTGTCAATTTTAGGAGCGGCAAACCCATTCCTGTGAAGTATACTCCTGAAGGCATTGGAGGATTGCCCACATCAGTAGGCCCACCGGTTGTCACTGATAGTTTAGATACTTTGGTAAAAACATGTGAGTGGTTACAAGAAAGCTGGCAAGAGCCAATATCTTTCAGTGACTTAGTGGAAAATGTGTAGGTTTTTACCAGACAGAAGTGAGCCTTACATTTCTAGACATTTGAAGAAAAAATAGCAAGACTAGTTTGGTGACAATATCATCAAAGCAGAAGAAGTTATTTCAAATCCTGATCTTCATAAACTTTCGTCACTGATAGATGACAGGAAAAGCCTTCTCAAATCACAAAGTCATACTGCCAAACTCTGGCTGTTGTATCTGAACATGGTGGATATTGTAAAAACATTTATTTCGGCTGAGCGATCAGGAAATTTTGAAATGCACTTACAGGCGGTTGAGCATATGCTACCTTTTTTGCGAGTTCCGGTCATAATAATTATGCTAAATGCGCAAGAATATACCTTCAACAAATGCGGGAACTAAAAACAACGAATCCAGAACTAT
>JABUQX010045187.1:0-5000 GCA_015478945.1 Trachelipus rathkii | reverse complement strand
GCCGCCCTAAGCAACCGTTGTGATGTGAGTTTCCAAGACATTTTTTGTTATTTTTAAGGCAAGGATGTTTATAGTTGTCAACACCAGAGACGAGAGAACCTCCGAAAGAGAAGGGAAAAGTATGAAGGTTTTAGAGAGAGATTTGCAGAAGTTGGTTAAAGAATGAATTTCACAAGGTTCAGACGACCCCACTCGAAAATTCTATCCAGATCAGCGAGAATAGAAGCCGGAAAGATTAAGACGAGAGGCAATCTAGAGAAAAAGAGGAAGCAGAATTGAAATGAGTTGAAGAATGAAGGGTCGAATCATCGGCATAGAGTGGATAGGAGTTAGAGGTTCGCCGTGGAAGATCATAATGAAAAGTTAAATAAAGTAGGGAGAATTAAGACCGAACCCTGAGAACACCACTATTGACAAGAAAAGAAAGAAGAAGTCGCTCCATCGACCACAGGATATTACACTTGAAACGGAAAGCTTAGACAATAAAGTAAGCAAACCAGTAATGAGGAAACCCAAAGGAGGGGAGCTTGGAGAGCTATGTGAAACATATATATATAATATCATATATATATGATATAACTATATATATATATATATATATATATATATATATATATATAATAAATTTATATATATATATATATATATATATATATATATATATATATATAATAATATATATAATAATAGAAATATAATATATATCAGTGATGGCGAATCCAATCGGATTTTCGGATTCGAGATCCAAGATGCTTGCTGGATCGGTCGGATGTCCGATTCGAACATTCCACACACACGGATTCGGATCGGATTCGAATCTGAAGGTGCTGGATTCGGATTCGGATTCGACATTTTACACATACGGATTCAGATTCGGAGCTCGATTCCGAATCCGGATTAATCCGAGTCTATTATTTGTTTTCGACAGGATGCCAAAAAAATCATCAAAAATAATTAATAAAAAAAACGCAACTTTTAGAATAAAATTCATCACCATTAGGAGGCCAATCACAGGAGTCTGTAAGAGCCAATCAAGAGCATATTTCATTATTTATTGCTAATCGTAACACACATAGGAGAAATATGAGTTTACTCCTTGAAACATTGGAAAAACTAATAATTATAGAGAATATGTAAAAAAATATAATTTTTTAATTTTTTAATAGGATGTTATGTTAATTATAAAATAGCATTTTTTGGGAAAGCGTTAATTAAACTTTTTAAAAAATTTTATAGAAAAGCAAGCTTAAAATTAAAATTCAATTTTATAGCAGTTAAAGCCTAATAGAAATTACACCTACACACAAATTTTAATTGTTTTCTGTACTTTAATGGAAATATGTGATTCTGTTTAAGCAAAAGGGCTTGCTACATTATGAAAATCCAAAAACTCCACGCTGCCGTTTTTCTTTGTAGACACACTCCTTCTATTTATACATATTGGTTACAATAAATTGAACAGTGTCTCCGAAATTATTTGATTTTTGGTCGTTCCTATGTAGGCATCTTGTTGGTGTCTCTGTAAGAGGACAGCAATATTCAGCAAGCACACTTTCATTCCTCGCCCACTGAAACGCTTTTCAAACATAGAGATGTCTGGAAACTTTCACTTTGCCTCATCACAAATTCGCCAAGTTGGGGGGGGTGGAAAGAAGTCCAGGATGCGAGTCCATAAGTGTAGTTTTTAAAAACATATTGGCCACCTATATCCACGAAAGCAATTCACCATTTAAGTACAAGATATTTATATTTCAGCTTCATCCAAGGAACCTGAGCACCTGATTTGAATGCTGCCAGGCCGCTTTTATGTCCTTCTGACAGTTCCTTCGAACTCTCCCATCTGGAAGGACTGCTTTAATTTGGGGTTAATAAGAAAAACCCCTTCATTATCTTGCCTCATTAATTGTGAATTGTTTCATGAGATGTATAAATAAAGAATTGCACACTTTCTTTTGGTAAAGAGCTTATACAAATATTTTCATCAAAACAAGTTTAATGTGCAAAGGTGGAAGAAAGACAAACTGCGGATTCACAAGTGCGTATAGAGATATGTTGGCACAGGATTGAAACATGTCTTGAGGCCACTTTTTCCGAACGTAGTGATTTTTTCTGCCGCGGCTGTACCATTTGTAGAGAAGCAGCAGAATTTTTGTTGTATCCCCTGTCCATGCCTGTTAAATAGTCCAATGATCTCAGTCCCCACAAATGTGCACATTAAATGTAGTGTACCCAACTAGGTAAGTATAGAACGCATAACTCAGTACGTTCCTGTATTGTAGAATATGTACAGGAACAGACGAAAAAAAAACCAACACACACACACATACACACACATATTAATATATATATATATAATATATATATAATCATAATAATATATTTAAATATATAAATATATATATATATATATTATAATAAATATAATATAAATGATATATATTATATTATATATATAGGCATATTTGTAGATTGTGATCAGTAACTTGGCGAGGTTTTCTATGCGAGTACGTTGAGCCAAGTTTCGTCGTTAGAGTCACTGGGGGTCGAACTCTCTTCTTGCGGCCCTCCTCTCTTCTCTTCTCTCTCTCTCTCTCTCTCTCTCTCTCTTATATATATATATAATATATATATATATTAATATTATTGAATTATATAGAAAATGATATAGTGGATATATATATATAATATAAGGTATATATATATATATATATATATATAGATATACATATTATATTATATATATATAATATATAATATATATATATATTAGTGTATAGTATATATATGTATATATATATATATATATTATATTATATATTATATATATATATATAGGTATATAATATATATATATATATATTATATATATATATTTAAGCCACTACACTTAATTTCAGTTTCAAGTATTTTTCTCAAATTGTTTTACCGAAGATTAGTTAGGTTAAGTAAGTTACGTTGTAAGTTAAGTTGTAAGTAGTTAGGTAGTTACGTATAGTTAAACCTACCTAACCTAACCTAACCTAACAACATAACCCTAACTTAACTTAACCTTCGTCAAGAGCTTTTACAAATATTTTCATCAAACCAAGTTTAATGTGCAAGGGTGGAAGAAAGACAAACTGTGGATTCACAATGGTTTATGATATGTTTTGGTCCCATTAGAAATCATGTCTTAGCACTTTTTCGAATGAGTGATTTATGTAGCTCTGACCATTGCAGAGGAAGCAGAAGAGTTTGACCCGCTCCATGCCTATAGTCCACATGACCTTCAAAGTCCCCACAAATTGCCATAAGTTTGATTTTACTCAAACTGTAATGAAAACATAACTTCGTACCTTTCCTTTGTATTTGTAGAATATGCTACAGGAACAACGAAAAAACATTACTATATGGAGCAGCACTGTCTTGAGATTATGTATAGAGGAATCAATAAACAGGCGGCACTCTTGGTTTATGCTCATGTCCCAATAGGCCATTAACATCGACAGCAATATACAATTCCATCTTTCTGCGCAAAATAGTTGCAAAACTGTCTCTTATACCTCTAAATGAAATAATGTTACACCTTACCTCTATAGTTCCAGCTCTGAATCCTAGACAGCCAATTTAAGCTATCTGTTTTTGAAGCTAATCGTCTACAATATCGTAAGTCCTGCCTGTGTGTTGATTTTGATATGTGAACATTCATAGATGTGAGGTTCCAAATCAGGATCTTTGATACCTGTGTCATGATCGGAGGGGTCATCCTCTGAAGATAGGGTCAACAGTGTAATTCATCGCGGATTTGGTGATGTACTATAGGAACATCATCCCTACATCGAGGACACTGACACATTGCCGTGTTTCGCTTAGGTCTTGCCGCCGAGCGATACTCGACCACACATGTTTCGGGATTCTTGAAGAAATCTCTCTCTCTTCTCCAAACTTCTATTAATCTATGTTATATCTAATCTCGTTGTCGTATTTGATCGGTTTTTTTTTTCTTGTTATTCCAAATCATAGGTACAGCAAATCATACGCCCCCCGTCTTCCTCCCTTTAACCCAGTTTTCGGCAGTATTCCAAGAACGTGAGAATTGCATTCGTAACATACATAATGGAGCCCAGGACTACCCTGGTCCCCAAACTTAACATCCAAACTAGTACAATCAAGTAAGATCCTACTAATTGTGGATCATAGCTTACATTGTTGCGTTTCTTCAACTGGTAACGTCTCCGCCACAATAACTAAATGTACGCATTTTATATTACTCATTATAAAGATCTAGACAGCATATAATACTTTTCTTATATATAATTGACCGATTATTTAGTTAAGGCAAATAATATACATCCAAATAACCATGAAAAAAAAATATATAGGTAGAATATAAAAAATAATATAATATATACTCCCACCCACCTATACTACACTATACATGAAATCCTACTATGATATATGATAGTATGAGCGAATATTATTATATATATGATAGTATATATAGTATATATATAATATAGGTAGTAGTATATATGTATATATAATAATATATATATATTATAATATAATATATATATGATGTATTAATATAAATAAAATAGCACTACCTACTACCCCATATACTATAGTCTATATATATACTCACCTACTATATAATATATATAGTACTTATACCTATATCATATATACTAGTAATATAGTAGGTATATATATAATAATAATATTATATATATAAATATATTGAATATATATAATATATATATATATATATAATATAATATATATATATATATATATATATATATATATATATATATATAATATAATAATATATATATAATTATAATATAATATATAATATATAATTACACATAATCACTAATATTACAAGAACCATACTAACAAACATATACTAAAGTACGTGAGGAACATCTCCTACAAAGAAAATGAAATGTTATTTGCCAAATTGCCAATTTAACCACCATTTATACGTGTAGACAAAAATAACACAGATCTGTCTT
>JABUQX010045186.1:0-18844 GCA_015478945.1 Trachelipus rathkii | reverse complement strand
CTTCTCACATGTTTTCAGGCGATACCGGTGGATAGCCGATACGATACCAAAATTTGGGCCGTACCGTACCGATACCGATACTTTTTCCTTATATATAGTTTATCATATTATTATATATATATTTATTTTATATTAGTTTATAGTATATATTATATATAGTTAATTTTATATTATAATATTATTATATATATATATTTTTTATATATTATATAAATCTATAATATATATTATATACTATTATTATATATGGGCGTTGTCAGAGGGGGGAGATGGGGCAGTCGCCCTCCGGAGAAGTGTTTACTCCTTTCTCAAATTCTAGAGAAAATAAAATCTTATCCTCATTGTTTTTTGTGTGACATTTTGGTACGCGATTTGCCGCTTCGGTGCGTGAGTCTTGATGAGGGGTGCTGCAGATTTGTGACGGTTACGATTGTAGATGCGGAGTCATTCATGAAAACTATTTTGAAGGGTAAGAAATGCAATATCAAATCAGTCAGATTGATTGGATTTTTGTGGTATTCTATAAAAGGAAAGCATCATTATAAGGTAAGAGCGTACGCGTTGATTTGTAATTGAAACGTGATATTCTGGAGTAACCATTATCCCAAAAGGTTGCCGCTTTTCGAAAAGGAGGTCCCATTTGAGTCAAAGGGAAGTTTGGTTTGTAGAAATGAGGCCTGACGCAACTTGCGGGAAGCATGACACGATTTTGTCCGACTGAGAACTGGTCCGGACTGACGTGGTTGGGTGTCGATGGTGCTCTACGTGTCTGGAAGAGGGGTGTCCAGATATGCGGAAAGTATAAAAAACATTGTTTTTTATTGCTGTTCACCAACTAATCCTAGTGATGTGCGTGAACCCCAACGATATCCATATTGTGGAGGCAAAAGACATTATAGTTTTGTTCGCGAGTCCCGGTTTTGTTTGGGAAGCAATTATGCCATCCCAAGCCTATATGCGACGATGGGTATGAACAACACAGTGTCAGATGTTTAAGGCTCACTTTTGAATTTGAATGCAAGCGTAGGACCTTTCATTGACGAACCCACAGAAGCGCTTTTCAGTTGTTCAGGGCATGTACGTCGTCTTCATCAATGGCTATGTATGATCGGAATTACTCCCGCCCGTTTAAGCGTTGTATATTCCATCCCCAGACTTGAATATCGTCAAACTCCGCGTTCAACCTTTGTGGATGGTTGACTCCGGGGATGAGAAAATCATGTGAAGTGTAAAGAGAACTGGATTGATCGTGGTATAAGTATTGTTGTAGGGCGCAGCCCGCCCCGAACATCAGCATCCACGGGGAGGTTTTTTTTGGGGAGGGGGAAGATCCCTATATTCCTTATCTGGTTCTTAAACTTTGCCGTGTGTGTGGAATTCGGTTTTACTGATACCCTGTTATACCTTGCTTTCTCCTTTCATGCTCTTATCTGGATGAGGTTTAAGAAGCCAGCTTCTTTTAGTTTTTACCTTGAGCATAGAAGAGAGCTACTTTGTCCAATTTGAGGACAGCAAATGGTCGTTGAGAACTAAACGATCTTTGTCTCCAGTCTTAAAAGAGACTGACTTTTTCTTTTCAGTCGACGAAACTTTGATGTCTACTCGCCAGCCAATGCCACAGTACAGTGAGCGTTCGTTCAGTCCTCTGGAGTCAGATTGGTTACGTGTATATGGAAGGACAGGCAAACGGGGCTAGCTTATTGATGAGTGTACACAGAAAATTTGTTTGACAATTATAATTATTATTCACAGTAGTTGATAATTTGCCTTGAACCCAAAACTTACTTTTTTTATAATATTAATTTTGCAAACTGCGCTAATTTGTGAATTTTTCATATTGCATATTTATTTGGATTTCTCTGTTTATAAAATTTTTTTTATATTAATCTTTTTATACTAACAATGTTTCTAGTTTTATGTCTTCTTTCTTTCTATATATAATTACTATATAATATTATATTTATATATATATATATATATATATTATATTATATATTATATTATATATTAATTTACTATATATATACTTTTATAATATATTATATTATATAATAATATTATCTATATATATATTTATATATATATTTATATAAAAATTTTAAGCTGCGCCCCTACCTTCGAAGCTGGCGATGCCCATTTATATATATACCTATATATAGTATAATAATATATTATTTATATATATTATATATATATATATTATATATTATATATATATTATATATATATATTATATATATATTATAATTTATAATATATATTATATATTATATTCGGTATTAGTATATGCGTGCACTTGGTTAACGGAAAATACTATTCTCTACATGCGGCGGTGCCAGGGCAGGTAGTCGCGACGCGTATCGTTTAATGTGACGGTCGGTATTAGATATCGGTTTATTAAATTAACTATTTTAAAATCATTTATATATTTCTATATATTATATATATATTATTTATATATTATAATATATATATCTTAAACTTGTAATTACATATGAGTGACGTTGATTTTATATATATATATATATATATATTAAAGCCGTTTTCGTTTTGCTTTGTGCTTACGAAACGTAAAATGCTACAGTTTGCGTTCGTTTTTGTTATACCGCAAAATGTAGAATGCTTCACCAAACGTAAGGATTTCCTTAATTCTGTAGGTTGCTATTTCCCGTGCTTGCCGAATTTAAGCCGTTCTTACGAAAATGTAACACAATAGGGCGTGTAGGACCGCCCGTCGAATTGGATGATGTTTCTCAAGGTAAATCAGCTTTAATCTGAATTTCTTCCAAATGGATAACTATCACAATAGTTGATCAGTTATTTTAATATAAAAATTTGTATTTTTTTATTTCTGTTTTGCCACCACGTGCTCCATCACAATGTGATTCCATGTTTAAAAACAAAGTAGCTATCCGAATCGGCGCCGTGAAATTCGTGCTAACTGGGTGGCCTTTCTTATTCGGCGTAAGTAAATGACAAAATAACGGTTCTTAAATTTAAAGCAAAGAGGAAATCAACTTATTAAAGCATTGTACTATCGTACATTCGTCTTATATACAATTATGGATTAAATGGAGTAGAACTAAGCAAATTTAGTCCAAGTATTAGTGGGCTTGCTACTTTCTTTTATCGCAAGCCACTAATACTTTTTACTTGGGACTAATTTCTTTATTTTCTATCTTCTTTGTATCATAACAATTGCTGGGTCTAGGTCCTATTGTTTGTTGGAAGTTTCCTCGTAAATTCATCTTTCTTCCGTAAATTTTCTAGTTTTGCCTTTATCCTTAACCTTTTTGATAAACTGTTACTCGTTTCTCGATGAACTGTTGCTCTAAAACTACCGATATGCTGTTCTAAATTCCTATTTATTGCTGGTTCCCTACATTGGACCCCTTTCCTATGATCTTCACTTTCAGATTAGATCTTAACAAAAACTTTCCACAATGCCAATTTCTTATATATTTTATTACAAACTCAACTGGCAGTTCTTTAAGATTAAAGAAGCATCCCCATGAACTTGAGGTCACACATCGTTTAAAATATTAAATGTGCCGACTTTAACGTCGACTATGTGTGTTCACTTTCCTATATAAAGTCCGAGCCGTCCTAACCATGAGGCTTTCCTGTTGAATACGATCTCCCATCTCTCGCCAGAGTTTACTGTCGAGTCACTTGACCTCAATAGGCACCCTAGTCTCTTTCAAAATTCCCCATTCTCAGATGCTTCTACAGATTGAGATTCTAAAAAATTTGGATTTTATATATAAAACACTTCAACCACACATCCATAAGACTGCTTTGGCACTCCTGATTGCCTGAACTATTTGCCTGAATTTCGTGAAAAAACGAACACGTTTTCTTACGAGGTTTACTTTTGTTTTGGAAACAATTGAAATCAGCTGTTGGAACCCGTCGTTTCGGGGTAACCGCATTTTCAAAAAAATAAAATGGTTATTTTACAAAAAATTATTAACTATTGTGGTGGAGTTTATCGAATTGGAAGAAATTAGATTTCAGGCTGATTTTATTGATTGAAATATTCATCAATTCAACGGGCCTACCACGCCGTCATTTTGTTATTGATTCTACACATTTTCGTAAGAGTGTTAATTCGCATCAAGGGATAGAACCTTAAGAATTAAGAATTCCTTACGTTTGGTAGCATTTCTTTGATTTTGCCCTAGTTTACAAAACGAACGCAAACGTAGAGCATTATCTTACGTCGTAAACAACGCAAAAGAAAACGCTAATTGCTACAGAAGATAGGTTCGATAGATGGGAATTATCAGACAATTGCGGATATATATATATATTATTATATATATTATTTATATAATATTATTATATATTAATATATTATATATTATATATCTATATTATATTATTATGTTTTTATATATATATTATTATATATAATATATATTATATATATAATTATATCTATATATTATATAATTATTATATATATATATATCTATATTATTATATATATATATTATTATTAAATGCAAAATTAAAAAGGAAGGAAATTTGAAACTTTATTTATAAGAAAGTTGCGTTTCTCGAAGTCGACGAGTCATTAAAGAAATTTTTAATTTCTCTTCGTCTGATAGCAAGAGGGCTGAAAACCCTTCTATCAATCTTGCTTTTCGCGAATGGTGTTTTGATAAGCTCAAAACCTTTCAACTACAAACACCACCCTGCAGCGGGACATGGTAGTTGTATTATTATATATATTATATATATATTATATTATATATTATATCTATATATATTTATTATTATAGAAATATATATATATATATAATATATATATTACTATATATATATATATCTATTTATTTGTTATATATATTATCTATATTATATTATATTTATCCTATATATATATCAATTTAAAGACGCAAATGTGTGTATCGGGTTTAAGGTATCGGCAAATTTTACGAACCGATACCGTCTATACTCTCAATTTCCCGATACGCGTACCGTTACCGATACCTCAAAAATCGACATAGCCACCGATACCGATTACCGATACCATGGTATCGGTGCATCACTAATATATATATATATTATATTATATAATTATATCTATAATATATCATATATTATATATATATATATTATACTTATATTTATAATATTTATATTATATTATATATATATAATATATATTTATTATATATATATCGATCATCATCTCATGCATCTCTCATCTCCTTGTTTCCTCAGAACTGGGGAGTAGGGTGCGTAACTGTACCAGAACAGAAGTTAGCAGAAAGAATATACACAAGTCGAAATTGAACTCCAGCCTTACCTTGCCTTTTATTACCTATTAGTGGAACTCGCCGCACAGAAAAAAATCCACCCTATAGTTTCCGGACCGCGACGAACCCTCACTATGGCATCTCGCCAATATGGGTTTCATCCTGGCAGGTTGGCCACAACCATACACCTTCACAAAACCCTGCCATTTACTCCTATTATGCACTTTTTTCTCGCCCGCTTAACCAACCGACTATCCGAATTCTTTTGCTGACCAAACCTTTTTTCTTCGGTCTCTCAGCAGTCGATCCGCAACACCCCACACTAATACATCCGCTTAAACAACCATATATTCAGTCTTTCACGGACCAACATCTAAACATCTTTCATTCTATTCTTCTTATCCTTTTTTTACCATCACTCTGTATACGTTCTTCCTTCATTTTGTCAATTCTTCTCCACCTAACCGCCCCTAAGCTTGTCCTCTAACACATTGTACTTTTAGTCGTATACCTCTTATTCGGACCCGTAGTCTTACTACTATACATTACACAGGTACATTTACATCAGCAGACACTAGCTCAAGACTTAGTCCCTTCACATCTCCTAAGGATTTAATTGCACCAGCTCCTTCTTGCCATTCACTTACCTACTACACTCGCATCATCCGTTCCCTTTTCGTCCAACATATATATATATCCTAAATATTTAACCAGTCACTAGTTCCAGCTGCTCACCATCTAGCATATTCACCCGAGGACTGTATTCACTCATAACCATAACCATAACCTCTCTTATCTACGTTTTACTTTCAAACCTCTTTTTTACACACCCTGCATCTCTCTACCATCCTCTCAAACTCTCTTCAGATTACCCACACAACTTTATTATATAGCTATTATATATATATATATATATATATATATATATATTTACTATATTATATATATATTATCTATATATTATATATTATTATATTATATTACTATATTATATTATAGTATATTATATATATATATATATATATATATATGATATCTATATATATATATATATATATATATTATAATATATAATATTATATATAATATTATTTTTTTTTTTATATATATATATATATATATATATATACTATATATATAATATTTTTATATAGTATATATGTATATATATATATATATATATAATTACTATATATATATTATATATATATAATAGTATATATTAATATATATATATATATATATTATATATATATATACTATTATATATATATATATACCGACAAATACCATATATATTATATATATATAGGCGTGATGGTGATTAATTTTTGGAAGTAGTATGTATAACAAAACGTTTATTGGGGGGTTAGTTCCGAGGGATTGGGGAGCTTCATATCTGTACCTTTATATCAGGGTTAAAGTAAATTGTAACTATAAGTATTATAGGGTAATTAGTTAATTTAGTGAGTGTTGTAGGAAGATATAGCTGATATTTTGGTTGAAGAGTGCGTCAGATGACTGAAGAACTAATTTGGGAAAACAAGGTGCGTTTGAAGTGGTAGAAACTGTGTGGATCAAATTGCATTGAAACAAATGATTTGGGATAATGAGGGAGGAGAAGAATAAATTGTTTTAGGATTTATGGCATGTGCAACGGCGTATAAGGATTAATAAGGAATCTACTGGCAGGTGTTGTGTATATGGTGTTGGTTGTAAGGTTCTGAATAGATCAAAAGTATGTATGACGATAGTGAAGGTGTGTAAAATCAATCGAGTCGGAAAGTGCATTGATTTTAATATTATAGGCGGAGTGAGACGGGATGTGGTATGTCTTGTCCTTACATCCCAATCTGTATTATGATTGAGCGTTATGAAGAATTTAGAGGTAGGGGTGATAGGGACTGAGTTTGAATGAATGGAGAATGGATCGAGAGTGGGGGATAGTATAGAGGATGATTGTTTTCGTGTGGTGATCTGCGAGAGTTTGGAGAGGATAGTAGAGAGAAATGGTAGGGTGTGTAAAGAAAGGGTTTGAGTAAACGTCGATAAGAGTAAGGTTATGGTTGTGAGTGGGAGGATAAGTGTGAATGTTATTTTTGATGTGAGCAGCTGGAAAGTGTCTGAATTTAAATATTTAGGATATATTGTTGGATGAAAAGGGAGAGATGATGCAGAGTGTGTAGGGAAGTTGTGAATGATTTAAGGTGGCTGGTGCAGTTAATCGTTGGTGGATGTAAAGGGGACTAAGTCTTAGCTTGGCGGCTAGGGTCTTACATGAGGGTTATGTTGTTACCGTGTTTTACATGACTATAGAGTGGGGACTATGGTTTGGATAAGAGGTTAGATCTAAATTACAATGTGTTCAGATGGACATCTTAGTGGTGTGTTAGGTGTGAAAGATGATTAAATGAGGAATGAAGGCATTAGAGGGTTGTTTGGTGTGGAGATTGCGGTAATTGTGAGATATATGAAGTACGTTGAGTAGTTTGGTCTGTAGGAATGGATGGCGACAGACGGTCGGTTAAACGGAGTATAGGTAAGTGTATTGGGAATCGACCGGATGTTAGCGAAGAAAAGTGGAATGAGTCAGAAAGGAATGCCTGGAAGAGGAGAAATGTGAGTTTTTCAGAAGCGAGAAGAAAGGTGCATAATGGAGTGAATGGTGGGTTTTTGCTGAGGAGGTATTGTTGTAGCAACCTGGGCCAAGGGAATGACCCACATTTGATGAGAGGTTTAGATCTTAGGAGTGGATTTTCTGACTGCGACGGTTCTCACTAATTGGTATTAAGGGGGCGGTAACTCGTTTTCTTTTCTACTTCTTCTATGCTACTTTTTTATGTTTCCGGTTATTGTTAGGCGTACCTTGCTCCAGTCTTTGGGGAGATAAGATGGGCGTGGTGGTGGTGTGGTGTGGTGGTGGTGGTGTGGTGGTGGTGGTTGGTGGTGGTGGTGGTGGTGGTCGATGTGGTGGTGGTGGTGTGGGTGGTGGGTGGTGGTGGTGGTGAAGCAGAAGGTATGTTGTTGTCGTTGGTGGTGGTGGTGGTGTGTGGTGGGGGTGGTTGTGGTGGTGGTGGTGGTGGTGTGGGGTCCAAATAGAGAGCCAAAGTGGTGGTGGTGGTGGTGGAGGTGGTGGTGTGGTGGTGGCTGGTGGTGGGTGGTGGCGGTGGTTGTGTGTGGTGGTGTGTGGTGGTGGTGGTGTGGTGTGGTGGTGGTGGTGGTGGTGGTGGTGGTGGTGGTGGTCGTAGGTGGTGGGGGATGGTGGTGGTCGGTGGGGATGGTGGTGGTGGGTGGTGGTGGTGGTGTTGGTAAGTAGTGTGGTGGTGGTGGTGGTGGTGGTGGTGGTGTGGTGGTGGTAGGTGGTGGTGGTGGTGGTGTGGTGCGGAGAAATGATGGGTGTGCGTGGTGCGTGGTGGTGGTGGTGGGTGGTGGGTGTGGTGGTGTGGTGGTGGTGTGGTGGTGGTGGTGGTGGTGTGGTGGTGGTGGTGGAGGCGGAGTCGAGCTGTAGGTGTGGTGGTGGTGATGGTGGTGCGTGATTTCGCTCCTGGAGGCGCTGGGTGGTGGTGGTGGGTGGTGGTAGTGGTTGGTGGTGGTGTGGTGGTGGTGGTGGCGTTTGCGAGAAGGTGGTGGGTGGTGGTGGTGGTTGTTGTGGTGGTGGTTGTGGTGGGTGGTGGTGGTTGGTGGTGGTGGTGGTCGGTGGTGGTGGTTGGTGGTGGTGGTGGTGTGGTGGTGGTGGGTTGGTGGTGGGTGGTGGTGGTGGTGGTGGTGGATTGGGGTGGTGGTGGTGGCTGTGGTGTATTGGTGGGGTGGTGGGTGGTGGGTGGTGGTGGTGGGTGGGGTGCTCAGGTACTGGTGGTGGCGTGGTGGTGGTGTGGTGGTGGTGGTGGTGGTGGTGGTGTGTGGGTCGTGGTGGTGGTGGTGGTGGGTGGTGGTCGGTGAGCCATGTGGGGTGGTGGGGTGGTGGTGGGTGTGGTGGTGGTGGTGGTGTGGTGGTGAGTGGTGGTGGTGGGTAGGTGGTGGGGTGAGGTGGTGGTCGGTGGTGGTGGTACGGGGGTACGGGGTGGTGGTGGGGTGGTGCCGTAGGTGGTGTGGTGGTGGTGTCGACGCTGGTCGGGTGGTGCGGTGGTGGTAGGTGGTGGTGGTGGTGGTGTGGGTGGTGGTGGTGGTGTAGGTGGTGGTGTTGGTGGTGCAGGACAGATGGCTGCGTAGGTTGGTGGTGGTGGTGGTGGTGTGGTGGTGGTGGTGGTGTGTGGTGGTGGTGGTGGTGGTGAGTTTTCGTGTGTGTGTGTGGTGGTGGTGGTGGTAGCGTGGTGGTGTGTGGTGGGTGGTGGTCGGTGGTGGTTGGATGTGGTGGTGTGGTGGTGGTGGTGGTGGTGGTGGTGGTGGTACGAGAGTGTTGAGTCCTTCGACGGCCTCCGGTGGTGGTGGTGGTGGTGGTGGTTGTGGTAGGTGGTGGTGGTGGTGGTTGGTGGTGTGGTGGTGGTGATCGGTGGTGGTGTGTGTGCGCTGGTGGTGGTGGTAGATTTTAGTTGATTTTAGTGGTGCATGTGGTGGTGGTGGTGGTGGTGGTGGTGGTGGTGGTTGGTGGTGGTGTGGTGGTGGTTGGTCGTGGTGGTGGTGGTGGTGGTGGTTGGTGGTGGTGGTGGTGATGTGGTGGTGTGGTGGTGGTGGTGGGGTGTTGTGGGTGTGGTGTGGTGGGGGTGGTGGTGGTGGTGGTGGGTGGTCGGTGGTGGTGGTGGTGGTGGTCGTGGTGGCCGTGGTGGTTGTAGGTGCGTGTCGGTGGTGGTGGTGGTGGTGGTGGTGGTGCTGGATAGGTGGTGGTGGTGGTGGTGGTGTGATTGTTGTTGTTAGCGTGGTGGTGGTGGTGGTGGTGCGGGGGTGGTGGTGGTGGTGGTTGGTGGTGGTGGTGGTGGTGGTGGTGGTGGTCGGGGGGGTGGTGGTGTGTGGTGGTGGTGGTGTGGTGGTGGGTGGTGGTGAGTAGGGTGGTGGTGGTCGGTTGGTGTGGTCGGTGGTGCGTGAGTGGTGGTGGTGGTGGTGGTGGTAGGTGTGTGTTAGGTGGTGGTGGTGGTGGTAGGTGGTGGTGGTGTGGTGCGGAGAAATGTCGTCGTCGGTGGTGGTGGTGGTGGTGGTGGTAGGTGGTGGTGGTGGTGGTGGTGGTGGGGTTGGTGGTGGTGGTGGTGGTGGTGGTGGTGGCGTGGTGGTGGTCGCGTGGTGGTCGGTGTGGTGTTAGGAATTGTTGTGTTTAGGTTTAGGTGTGTGGTGGTGGTGGTGGGGTAATGTGAGATGCGTCGGTGGAATGGTTGGTGCGTGGTGGTGGCGTGGGTGGGTGTGTGGTGGTGGATGGTAGGTGGTGAGTGGTGGTGGTGGTGCGTGGTAGTGGTGGTGGTGTGGTGGTGGTGGTGGTGGTGAGGTAGGTGGTGAGATCGGTGGTTGTGCGTGGGTGGTTGTATGGTAGGTGGTGGTGGTGGTTGGTGGTTACGGTGGGTGTTCGTGGTGGTGTTTGGGTGGTAGCTGGGATTGGAACTGGAGGTGGAACTGGTGTAGGTGGTGGTGGTGGTGGTGGTGGTGGTTAGAGTGGTGAGTAGTGGTGAGTGGTGGTAGGGTGGTGGGTAGTAGGTGGTGGTGGTTGGTGTGGTGAGGTGGTGGTGTGTGGTGGTTAGATCAGGTGGTAGTTGTATCAAGATGTGGGTGGTGGTGGATGGTGGTGGTGGTGTGGTGAGTGGTGAATCAACCGGCTGGGAGATGGTAGGTGGTGGTTATTTAGGTGGTGGTGGTGTTGGTGGTGGTGGTGTTGTTGTATTGGTGGTGATGATGATGATTGATGATTGATAATGTCTTATATATAGTTTATATATATATATCATTATATTATATATATTAATATACTTATATAATTATATATTATTTATATATAATATTATTATATATTAGATATATTATATAATATATATATATATAGGTATATATTACTATATACTTATAATATTATATATATATATCTATATATAGTACAATATTGACGCTTCTAATACATATAATATAGTATCTATATACTATTAGAGCTAATCAATAGTATTATTTAATATTATTATATATATAATATATTTAATATATTTACTTTATAAAATAGCAACCTTTTTTATACATATATGCATAGTTTGTCATAAAGTACTATGTACTTGTACTTGATACCATTACTTGTACATTGTACTTGTTACTTGAACAAATCGTAGATCAATAGCTTGTATTTGTAACTTGTTACTTGCAATTTAGGGAGACTCTGTTACATTGTACTTGAAATGTCTTGAACTCAGACCTGACTACTATTGGCATCAATAAGTTTATATTGATATATAAGGCTATTTATTACAAAGTATATATTGATATAGGTGACATTCAAAAATACCGATTTTTATTTATTATATATCATATATATTTATTATAGTATTATTATATATTATGTTATTTATATATACTTATAATATATATTATTACTAATATAATATATATAATAATAATATAATAATAATAAATAATAATAATACTAAATAATAATAATAATAATAATATAATAATAATAATATAATAATAATATAATAATTTGTTGTTAAATGTAATTGCTAAAAGAGAGAATGAGCTATGAGTTGAAATAATGATTATCACAATAATATAATTAATTAATATTAATAATAATAATATTTGATACTGTTAATATATAATCTTAGTGATATGAATATAAGTTACTAATAATGGAATATACTTATGGGTCATCTCGACTTGACTGAATAATTCAATTCATTCAATATCATCGTCCATTTACCAAGCTATTTTTGACACCACCTTTATTCCATTCTTTTGATACTGAAAATATATTAAAATTTTGCAAATAATTTATTTACATTATTATTAATTATTAAAAGAATTTATTTCATGTAGTGGGAAATTATGTGACTGATGATGGAACTTTATAGACCTCTTTAAATTCAGTTATAAAAAATACAAGATCTGTCATTGGATAGAGGGGAAGTGTTCAAACACCTTTTTTTAATCTTATAACTATAAGCGCCAAAGTTTGTTTAACTGCTTCGAGTAACGAGTAAGTCTCGTTAATTGCAAAAGTGACGATATTCTTGATGTGCTGTACGATGCTGATGAAGCGTGTCATATAGCTTTGTCTTTACATTTATCTGTTCAAATGATAATAATCATATTAGGTATGAAGGAGATAATAATTGATGTAAGTCTGTACTTTTGGTTAAGTATAGTCTTCATGATAGTATTAATGTTTATTAAGCAAATAATTTCATTCGTTTAGATAAGAGATTTTATCAGAATTTTACAAGGTTTTAAATAAATGAAGCAATATCTAATAATAATAATACAAATACTTAATTTTAATATTTTTAGAAATAGTTTTACATTATTATAGAGATTATAATTACAATATTCATTAAAGATCATTTATGATATATCTATTAATATGGAATAATTTGATGAAATAGAATGGTACTACTTGCAACTAACAATTTTGTTGGTCTTTTGGAGATCATCGATTGTAGAGTATAAACTCCTATGATTTGCATTGAACGTTCTAATAAGCAGTGCAAGTTATGCAATAATATGTTTCAATTTTGTAAATATATCTTGTGACTTATGTATATTCTTCTTACCCCCATATTAAATATTTCTGTCCTTTTCCCGATTGTGAGTGAGTGGTGAGGGAGGGGCTAGTACACCTGAGACCAAATAGAAATAGTAATCAGAAATGACGTAGGTCAAGGGAAACAAACTCATCCCTTAATAAGAGAGCATTACTGCAGTAAAAAAAATCCCTTGGGTCTTACAGACCGCGAACCGTCATTGTGGTATCCGTCAATATAAGGTTCACCTTTGAGCCGAACACATACCACTCCAAACAAGCCATTTCATCCTCTACGACCCTTTCTTTCGTGCTCTGAAAACTCACATTTTTTTCTTCAGACATTTCTTATCAATAATAAGTTATTCACACTTGCATCTAATTGATTCCTTACCCAGACCATTGAAAGTAAGGTTTGGTAACTGGTTGAACACAAGGCGCGAGATATTAAGACTATACAATTTGAGTTTTCCCACGAATACATTCATGGCTTTCAAATAACAAAAGTTTAACTTTTACTGAAGAAAATTACTGAATGCTATCAAGCGACTTTGGACATTTCATACTTAATTTTAATTAAGAAAGTCCAAAGACACTAATTTTTTTTAAGGGCTTTGAAGTTTTGATAATGATAAATACATGAAAATACATAAACTGACTTCCTTTTTTTTTCTTGAGATATTCTTTTCCTTATTTTCGATTAGGATAAGAGCTGGAAATATAGATAAGTCAATTGATTCATTGGCAAGTATTTTTTAAAAAGAAAAATATTTATTTAAATTGTCAGCCACTCATCCTTGATAAACCCGATCTACCTTGGCTCCGTTGAAGAATTTCAGTGCCTAACGTCAATACCATAAGATCATTGAACTAAAAGAAAAAACCAAGATCAAAAAACAAAGATAAATGAAAGAAAAAGATAAAAATAATAAATATTTCTAATAAATTAAGTCCATGAAGTTACATTATAAAAACCAAAGAAAATCATGCATTAATTCAACTGCATATTCTACTTTTTTAAAAGATATTGAAACCAACAAAACGAATTTGAAATTTAATCATTTTATTATCTATGATGATCTTCACTATCAAACCAAGAATGGTGATTCAGTGCCGGAACATGTGGAACAAAAAGGTTTGGGGTGTTTGGTTTGGATAGAGTAGAAGTTGCGTAGGTAAAGTTGCATTCGAATTTAGATATTTTGTGAATTGAAACTATTGAAACTAGAGAGAGTCAAAAAATTTGCAAATTTCAACTTTTCTCAGATTCTCTTTTGTATTTTATACTTCATCATTACAATTTCCCCTCACTTAATACTAAATTTACTATATTTAAAACATTTGCATCTAAAAGATCTAAATTTATTCTTTGATTTTATTAATATTTCTCATGGGAAAAAACTTAACTCTTGTAGTTTATCTGTTAATGCAACAGATCTTCATATGGATCTTAAGTTTTAAGATTTCATTTTCTTCATTAAATATGATAATAAGGCGTGCACAACTATTTTGAGTCCCTGAGAATCACTACTCAAAAACAATATTGCTTAATAACAGAAAATATGAATAAAAGCATTTTTTATATTTCCGTACTTTTTAATTTTTATTTTATCATCATTTAATATTTATTAATTTCAATCAAATTTTGGAATTAAGAGAAAAAGAGGAAAAATAGAATTAAATTCTCCCCATCCTTTATTTTACCCAATTTTTCCCTTTTAGCGTTTTTGCTTACTTTTGGTAAGTTTAAATATGCGATGTATAAAAAAAGAAACAAAATTCAGTGTATCACGTGGTTGTAAGAGGTTTGTTAAATAAAAATTAAAACAAATGAATCAAAAAATGAGAGAGAATAAAAGATAGATTAAAACCTCGAAGATTCTTCCACCTATCAATAAAACTGGACTCTAAAGTTAAGACGAAGTAAAAAAAAGGTGGTTTGAAAGGTGATTGACGCGGATTTTATATTCAGTGATTGAAACTGAATGACTAAAAAACATGGGCCAATCGATTTATTCAACCTTGAGAACTATATCTACAGAGTTGTATTCAATATTGTATACAAACTCGGGTTCCACTTTTCGAGTGACTTATTCTAACTGACATAACTCAACAAGAAGAGACTGATTTTATATACAATATTAAGACACTTATCAAAATTAAAATATAATACGAATCAAAAAAAACTATGCCTTTTTACTAACATATCTGCAAGAAGAGAAGGGGGGCTGAATAGCCATTAGTGGGGATCCTATCAGTTTGTCCAGAAAGGCTTTATGATGACATAATACAAATTCTAAGATCAACATCTATCGGAAGGAAAGTTTTCAATGATGGGTGAGAATTTAAAAAAAAAGAAATTCAATCAGCCTGAATGTAAACAACGGTAAGAGCCTCCCGGAAAAAAAACGGCGCGGAACCTAAATAGATAGGGAACTCGTGAAAGGGAAATAAGCTTCGTCAAAAAATATTTTACTTTAAATGTTGTTGTCTAGAAATCTGTGTAGAATCTTTCGACTCGGGAAAACAAAAATTATGGGACGGCAGTTACTGATGATAAGACAGTAAATTAGATGAGTCTTCTCGGTGCTCTCGCACTTTTATAAGTCTACGAGAAAAGAACGCGAGGGTTGACGATCTAGATAATTAATTAAATGAAACTCAATTTTAATTATTTACGGTTTAACAAACAAATTTACTATTCAACAGATAGCAAAATTTTTAATAACTATATACTAAAATAAATAAATTTGTGAATAAAAGTGATGTGAATTTGTTATAAAAAATTATCGACAAGTTCAATGGCAATTCTTGGCAACTTTCACACGTGTTGTCAACTGGATACTTTTCTTCCGTAGAAATTATTAAATAATTGTAATTTTTTTAGTATTAAAGATGATTCACCAATTTACACATTAGATAATAAGACCAGTATTCTCTACTGATCAATTTGGTAAAAGAATCAAGTCTCTAGCACAAGTTTGAGGTCAAGATATGTTTATACTTCGATATAGAAAATGCAAGGCAGCCGGGGTTCAATAGTTGACCCTTTCTATAGAAGGGAGGTCAAGACATTTATACAAAAAAAGGTTAGAGTGTTGGATCAATTTGAAATATTAACCAAGACTGGCACTCATGGAGCACCTGGTCAACGAAGAGGGGGAAGGAAAACTTTCAATGTGAATTTTTCAATATTTTGAAAGGCCTATTTTTGCAGATGATTTAAATACATTTATAATTATTAAAATATTATTTTGATCTGTGTAAGATTACACCAAATTGTAGCCCCAAATCTTTTGTATAATTAAGGGAAGTTCGAAATTTCAAAACGTTATCAAAAGGAATTTAAATGTAAACCGGTTTTTTTGTATCGGTTTCATATTTTCTCATTTTTGAAGGAGAGATTATTGTATATGTATATACTTATAATATATATGATAATAATATATATATATTATATATATATATATATAACTTATATATATATAATATATATATATAATTATATATATTATATAACTTATATATACATATATATAGATATATATATTTATATATATATTATATATTATTATATATATATCGAAAATATATATTGTTTCTGAGCTGAAAAATTGTACAGATAGTAGTTTTTGACATGAATAAGAAGAATCCGGTGAAATTTTTAACAAAAAAATGATATGGGGGGTCCAGGCCCTAACCCCATTTTTTAAGGGTTAAGTTCAACCCAGGCGGTCCCAAACTGCGACTTTAAGAAACTATTATTATAAAATGAATTATATGTGAATTTCAAGGGCGTAGCCCAATTAATAAAGGTCTTTAACTCTTATGAGATCTTCAATGGTAGTACGTATGGTATTTTGAATGGTCTAGGTGTTAAATTGCACCGACTCAGAGCAAGTTTTCCATTAATATATTTTAACTTTTATATCAAAGGTATTAAGATATTATTTACAAAATTTTAAAAGGAAATAGCGTGACTAATGCATGTCACAATTCCCTGATCCACGATTGCAGTCAACCACTCGCGGATCAGATCACCTACGGGAAGGTGTCAATCAAAGCAGTAACTGATGAGTAATTTAATAAATTAAAATATAATTCCCCAGCCAAAGGAATCCAACAGAAGAAATATATTTGTTTCGTTAAGTATTTAGTGAAGGAAAAATACAGTAAATAACAGTATACTTTTTCCATTGCCATTTGAACTGGTGGTCTGAAGGATAGGAAATTTGAGTGGGTCGGTAGTGGGTCACACTCATGCCGACATATGTAATATAACTTAACTCTCACGTCTTGCATACTCTAGTTTCAAAATATTACCACTAACAGAAGGTAATGACACTGATTTCATTAAAAGGGGGGTATTCTTCCTTTTTATAAGTGCTAAAGGTGCGGTTAATAATCCCGAACACCAACAGTATCAAAGTCAAAGGAATTACGGAACCCTTCCCCTCAAAGAAATTTTCCATCCCAAAGGGACTACTGTTTCTCGGAAGAATTTATAAGGTTCCTACCTTTAGTTCGAGGTAATATGTATTTGAAACGAATATACAAGGCACTTGAAATACATTACACAGTCAGTATGTCCCGGCACACACACCCTGAAGTAAGAAAACCCTAATGCGTACAAAGGGCTTAACATACTTTTGAGAGTCCTGGGACACTGGTGCAGAGGAATACCAGTTCACGTTGAATTAAAATATAAGTAGAGTTAATAGATATTTTAAGATTCAATAGTACGAGAAATAAATGTAATTTCTAATGTTGTCTAAAATGGATAATAAGTTGTTCGTCTAAGATATTCGAATCGAATATAGCTTTGTGATCCGACGGAAGCCAGATGTTAGCCTGACGGCGGTCCTAGGGGGAGGAAACTTGAGTTGTAGTGATTCTTCTTTGAGGAGAATCAAATGTTACTATGAGATTCAAGGGTAAAGGATGAATGATCTGCGCGGTAATTGTCACCTGTTCTCGTACTCAAGAGAAAACCGATGTAATAGCATCAGGGGAAGTATGCTAAAACTTTTACAATTCCCAATTTCCATTTTAAACGAGGACCGTCATCTTTCACCAGGACGACGTCTCCGACAGTTACATTTGGGCGATCAGATTTATTATAAGATTGCCTTAAATTTAATAAATAATCCTTTTCCCATTTAATTTTAAATTTATTTACAAGGGAGAGGATGTATTTGTAGCGTTTACCAATTTTTATAGGATCTAAATATGTAGGATCCATTTCAATAAGTTCCTCTGGAACTGGGAGTGAGTTTAATTTATGCCCTGTTAATAAATGGGAAGGGGTGAGTGGTTCCTCACTATGGAGGTCATCCCCTACAAAAGTGAGAGGACGGCAATTTCACAACCGCCTTCTACTTCAATTATTAGTAGTTATAAAAATTTCATCATAAGTGAGAGGCAATTAGTAAGGTACGTTTTAAATGGTTAGTATAAACCAATTTAGACGCGCAAAAATCCTCCTAAGTGCTGCTACGAGCAGATTGAAACCTCCATTAATGGAGTCTTGATTAAGAATTGTTTACTGATGGTAAACTATTATAACTGTTTTAAATATTTTATCAAAGCATGGAAGTAGGTGGCGTTATCTGAGGTAAACAAACAGAAGGGACACACGTCGTACCATTGAAGCGCGGCAATGATCTCAACAAAAGTTCTGTTCATTGTCTTTAAACGAGCTCGAGGATGGACTGCTCGAGTCGTTTGCACAGGTAATAATCAATATAACACTTTGAAGTAGCTGTTTTTTGAAGTTTTTATTATAAAATGACCTGTCAGGTCAACTCCCAAAATAGTAAATGCTTGGTATTAATGACTCTTACTTTAGGCAAAGCAGCCAGAGGGGCAGATCAAAGTGTAAGAGCTTGTAAACGTTTAACAAATGCATGTCTTTGACTTTTTTAATAATTAGTTCTCA
>JABUQX010045185.1:25000-32887 GCA_015478945.1 Trachelipus rathkii | reverse complement strand
GAGAGAGAGAGAGAGATTGAGTATAAACAGCTCCTTGGATAAAGCAAAATAAGATGGTCTGCTTTAATGCCTGTTATCGAAAAATCAGAAAAGAAACATTACAGTCGAGAGAAGACCACGTGTTTTTACCATAATCGGATCGAGGGCTACTCAGCCAGCTTGAAGAAGAGGGAGTGAAATCTTCTGAAATATAATTTAACATTAGATAAAATGAATAAATTTTATTATTATTTCTTCTTCTTCTTTTTCTGCTTCTTCTTTTTCTGCTTCTCATTCTTATTATATATATATATATAATAATATATATATATATATATATATTATATATATATTGGAAGCGAAAAGCAAAGAAAATTTTATTTTTGGCGTAGGGAGTTGAACTCAAAGCTCATTCATTTGGATTTTGGGATAGATATCTCCTTATTAAAATAGTTTTTATCGATAAATATTTACACTGAGCACAAAGAAGCACAATCATATAATTATTAAATATATAATTTTTCAAATTTCAAATTTTATATTTTGTTGTTATTCCAGTAAGTTGAAGAGAGAGAGAGAGAGAGAGAGAGAGAGAGAGAGGAGAGAGAGAGAAGAGAGAGAGAGAGGAGAGGGAGAGAGAGAGGAAGAGGAAAAAAAAGAGAGATGAAGAGAGAGAGAGAGAGAGAGAGAGACATCCCAAATCCATCCGCATTTGGCTACTGTTATTATTAATGACTTATTACAACTACTACTACTACTACGGTAGTAGCTTATTAAAACTACTACTACTACTACAGCAACTACTACTACTGCCCTAACTTATTAAAACTACTACTACTACTACAACAACTACTACTGCCCTATCTTATTAAAACTACTACTACTACTACTACTACTACAACAACTACTACTGCCCTAACTTAATTAAAATCTACTACTACTACAACTACTACTAAGTTATTATATATATATATATATATATATAATATATATATATATATATATATATATATATATATATATATATATATATATATATATATAATATATATATATATATATATGAACATGCTTTCCGCCGAAATATAAAACATAGTGTTTAATATGATGAATTTATTTATTTATTCACAAGTTGAGCAAATTAGAAACAATGGAACAATTATATTATATATATATATATATTTGGATTTTACACAGAGGATAGGGAAAAATAATTTATAAATATATATATATAATATATATATTATATATAATATATATATATATATATATTATATATATATAATATATATAATATATTTATATATATATATAATATAATATATATTATATATATGTATATCATCTCCACCCGCAGACGTCCCCTTGTGCTGCAGGCGGGAATATAGTAAATTCTCCAGAAACTTCTGTTCTTATAATGGATATTATATAGTTAACCAGCTTCGTTCTTGCACAGCCCCCAAGATCTTTCGGCCAAGAGGCGTATCTTAGCTGATAGTTTTATAAGTATAGGAAGAGGGATCTGTATTCTAAATCGTTCAACGCTGACTGAATATGTTTTAAACATGCTATTTATCTCGACTATCTTCTCTATTTGGCCATCCATTATTGAAACACCTCTGACACATCTCAATGATATATCGAAGTACGCAGTTTCACATCCCTCCTTCGCTGCAGCTGAAGCTCGCATTCTATGGCCGTATGCATCATCTGCTGCATATATAACACGTGTTCTTGTAGGATCACGGGGTGTGTAAGGATGTCTATCTGAAAAATCCGATGTGTGACTGACACATGTATACCAAGATTTTAAAATGAACCAGCACTTTTGAATATACGATATAACACCCATAGCTGCCGTCTTTTCAAAATGCGCTATAATACCAAGAGCTGTTTTCGCTACAACTTCCTCACCGATACTGATGCCATCAAGAGAAACAGTCCAACCCCCCACCTTTAAACTAGTAACGTCATAAACGTGAATTTTCATGAGACTTTACCATTCATCATCAGGAATTTCTCGATGTATATATATATATATATATATATATATAAGGAAAAAGGATAGTAAAATACGTTTTTATATATATATATATATATATATATATATATATATATATATATATATATATATATATATATATATAAGGAAAAAGGATAGTAAAATACGTTTTTATTTTAAAGCTTTCATCATGTATTCGGAAACTAAATAATCATTGACAAATAAATTTTTAGCATCGAAAATATTTACAAAATCATTGACACAGATATCGTTTAAAAAACACTTAATGAAATAAATACAATAAATTCCGCATAAAGCAGAGAACGATGGCTGGACAGCCCTAACCAAAGTTTTTACATAATTTATATTGTTACATTTTAAAAAGGAAATGATGTAATGATTATCCAGAATAAATTTCAAGTTTAAAGAATCAATCAGGTATACATCCCCGTTCTTCTCCTTGTAGATGGAAATCCAGTGTCCCGACGATGTTACATCCCGATGTGAAGTGTTGAACACGAAGCCGCTGTCCTTCTTCAGCCTCACAGAATCTACTTCATTAATAGCGAACACCCCTAAAAATCGACGTTCGTTTTTAAACATAGCTTTTATTTCTTCTTCATTCATCTTTAGTAATTCAAAAGCACATTACGGGCTCTGTCAATTTCAATAAGTTGAGGGTGCTCCAGATAAACGATGACGGTAATGGATGTCTGCAGACTTCCGGTAAATGAAAGATTGAGGCCTAATGTCCCCTTTCTCAGAATGTTTAAATGACTTGCGTTACAAGCTGAAAGATCTGGGCTGAGATCAAACGCATACAAGTTACTATTCGTCGCGTATTCTTCAAGATTCATACCCGTACCGCTATCACCACATGAAACAGTGTTGGCTATTAGATCGTGGAAAGGTCGCGAACATAGAGATTGTACCCCATTATACGACATTTCATAATCACGTCGTATGGCTGCCCATTATACATGTAAACTGACACCCCAAGGTTAAAAGGGGCGAATTTATATGGTGATTTTTTATAATGACCTGAATATGCTTCGTGTTCTACAATTCCAGCTATTACTTTTTGAGGTAGATTTCCGCTAACAATATTTGGAATACTGATGCTTGATAATCCATGAGTGAAGTTAAATACTTTGGTTTCCACTCTTCTGATTGGGTACTTGGCTGTGGTTGTTAAAAGCGACTTCTCAATTTCCAAATGCCTTTGGGGAAATAACTTCACCTTTCTAACATAGAGAAAAGCCTCTAGCAGCTTGAAGATAGGTTCTGGACATGCAGTTGTAGCATTAGGATCACTTTTTATTTTAAGCGCGAATTTCGGACTTGAACGGGACAAACGGATTTTGGCATCTACAGATGGTATAATAAGTCTTTCCTGAGAGAATATATCACCATTTAAACGACCGTAGAATTCGTAAGTGTTATTTACGACTTTAGCCGCTTTAGCTGCATGTGTAGCCTCATCTTTGAAGCTGTAAAAACCACATGATTGAAGATGAGACCTGCTTAGCATCATCAGAAAAGTTCAGTAGATGTTCTATGTAGCTTCTATAAGGATAACTAGCTGCTGAAGTGCCGAGCGAAGTTTCATTGAGGTAAACATCAATCTGATTAAAACAGGAATATAGGAAGTTCGACTCTGTATACACTATGTGGTCGTCACCTGTAGGAAGGTCTGTACCATCAGGGTTTGTCAATTTCGTTTTAAAATATAGAAATACATTAGATGGATCTAGATATTGGTCTGATGTGCCTGGGATATTGAACTCTAAAGGAACGTCAGTGCTGGTGATCGAGTGTGTGGGATTAATGCTGATGAAGTTGCTGTCGCTCACGCTAATCTGAGTAGGAATCATCGAGAAGAGATCCAATTCGCTCTTGCAGCAGTCTGGACTAGCAGGGTGAAGGAAATGCATCTTGACGGAGCGGTGTTAGGTTGAATAATGAACAAGACTTCAGATGTACCCCCTTATATACATGTTAGCCGAAAGTTGTAGTTAAAGACACCATCTAGTAGTTAAATGGTGAATACATCAATACGTTTTGTAGATTTGGGCCTTCTAGCCTTAGGGTTTTTCCGCATTGTGATTTTCTTGCGGACTTGCTTCTTCTTCTTCAGAGCTCTCTTCGTCTTTGCCTTTTTCCTACTTGTAACACTCCTGCGTCCTTTAACTTTAGACCTACCCTGGCCTGTCATTTTACGTCTTATTTTACGTTTAACGCATCTCGTCGGAAACCTCGGCAATCCGCCTTTTTAATGAAGCACGAGGATTGCCTCCTGTCGCTATATCTGCATCGTGTGCAGACCTGTTCTTATAGCTTTTTTACCTAGATATTCGCCCCCTCTTCTAAACACAGGGATGGCACTTCGCAATAGCTTAGTGAAAAATCCTCCAAGACCGTATCCTCTCTGTGATCTCGATCCAATGAATACTCTCTCCATGCTTATTACTTATGTGGCTGGAGCTTCTTTCCTATACTATCTTTACACTGCAAGAGTATACCAATGAATGAAAAAATGCAATTGATTATGTCCCTTATATATCCTGCAGAGTCATCTATTTCTTGAATGAATTCCAGTAGCATATAGATGAGATTTTCAATTCTGATTAAAAAATGTTCCATCATTTCATAGCTGATGAGGTCGTTTCTTTCTAATGTGACTTTACACATCAATGTGCCACTTGTAAATGGGTATGGCCGACCTTCCACGTCCTTTATATGTACTCTTATAGATCCGATCGATGACCTGTTCAGTGAGAGATAGTGCACATTCGGGAATGTTATTACCTTGCTCTCTTGAGGAAAATAAACTACCCTTAACAGAGGAGCTGTAGTATCGCCCACATACTGGTGTTCCACTATGTCAGTGTAGACATATGCCATTCCAGGATGTTTGAGCATCTCGGAGGTGATACAAGTGTAATGTAACACCCTGTCTTGCTCGTCGATTAATTCTTCCCTGGTTATATGGTGGTTTTCTACTGTTTTCATAACCCTTTTCAGCATAGTAGGTACATCATGGAGGACGTCTAACCAACCTTCACGTTCATGAACGTGTTTCCGTTGCCATGACGATCTCCTGAGGAAAAACACGTCAATATCTCTAAGGTTAATGCCTGCCGTTGATCTCAAAGTAATTAATACTTCATCATCAGAGGGATGAATATCTGTATTGTAAATTAGATCTCTACACATATTACTAGTCGCTAAAAGCGTATTTAAATAACTGAACATTGCAGGAACTGATTTAAAGTAGGATTTCCTCATTACAATTCGTTCATAAAAGTATTCTCTTGTTCCCATAGTGACACGGTTTAAAGCGCCTGTGTTCTTCACATCCAATATAGTTTCAACACAATCTACACTTCTGTAAACATGCATCCAAAAAAGATTATGCGGGACATTTTCCACATCTGTATTTAATATCACTTCACACAGCCCGACTTCATAGACGTCTCTTTCAATGTCAATAGGGTTCAGTAACTCTGTCGTGAAGTCTGAGAGCTTATTATCAGGATGTAGATTCATCGAAGCCGATGAAGGCAGAGTTAAATAGAAGTGATCTGTACTCGCCATGGTCTCAATGAATACTGATTAATGATTCTTAATTTCACTTGCTTTTATATACGAGTTAAACTTGTCAGGATATCCTACCCATTTAACCAAGTACTGTTTATTTCGCCCCTTTCCTTTCGAGCCTAATATCTTTTCAATTTTATACACATTACTTTCAGGATTGAAGCGTATTTTTTGTATTTCCTGTTTGTAAAAACCTCCTTTTATCTTTTCACCGTATAAATCCTCCAAATAATATAATTTTAAGCCATCGTAAGGGAAGTCTCGAATATTGTGAACTTTGAAAACCTCTGTAGACCACCCTGACTCGTAGCCTTTCCTAAACCTTTCCGCCTGTCTGGAGACTCGTACATAATCGCCCAAGCACACACCTGAATTATCCTTTATTTTCCTGACTCTTCGTTGTGAATGATCCACCATCGTAGGGTTTATTTTCGACATTTCTAGAGGGGTAGATTTTATAGTTCTATGGAACGATCTATTATAAGAATGAGCAAGGTCTTGTAGTATGTCAATATACTTAAAAGTGTTCATGCGGGTAAAGTACCGGTGCATTTTCTCCTTGATAGTACGCTGTACTCTTTCAACTATAGCTGCTTTATTTACTGAGAATGTATTGTAATACCCCATGTCGTGCTCTTTAACTAATTCTTGAAATTCACGACCTAGAAACTCACTGCCTTGGTCAGTCCACAGCATTCTTGGCCATCGTCTGTCACCCTCTATAATTTCTCTCAATGCGTCAGAAACAGTACCTGACTTTTTATCTTTTAAAGGTTTTAACCATAAATATCTAGAATACACATCAATGGTGAAAAGTATGTATTGATATCCATCGTTGTACGAGCTGTATTTAACCATTTCGGATAAATCCAGCTGCCATACGCTATCGAGACAGGGGGCTATGGTTTTCCGGGTAGGAAATTTTCTGCGAACAGGTTTATGTAGAGTGAAAGCCTCCTCACCTTCTAGATATGCTTTCAACTCTTTCCGCCCAATGTCCGGAAACCTCGAGGCAAACCTTGTGAATCCACCATAGCTATTAGGCTCCTTCACATCGTAATAATACTTATCAACCACCTCCTTAGCCTCCATGGTGTCTACTGGCATGAGTAAAAATATTTTATATATATATATATATATATATATATATATATATATATATATATATATATATATATATATATATATATATATATATATATATATATATATATATATATATGGTAAAAGGAAATATAAAACATAGTGATTAATATGATGAATTTATTTATTCATTCACAAGAGAGCAAATTAAAACAATGAACAATTATATATATATATATATATATATATATATATATATATATATATATATATATATATATATATATATATATATATATATATATATATATATATATATATATATATATATATATACTGAATTAATAATATTAATATCACCACAGCGTGACTATGAATTAATCCATTTAAGACTGGCGTACGGCTTTTTTCTTATTCTTCCTTTAACCACCCGTTTGAATTTATCTGAAGCGTAGGACATGCCTGAAGGACTAGAATCAGGCCTTGGCGTTTTAGGAATATCATCCAAGTCTGCTAATCTGCGTGTGTTCAAGATTAAAGAGCGTGGAAAATTTATAGTCTGAAGCTCTTGCTTGATTGTAGGCCATCCTGTTACAGCTCTCTTCTTCCAATCGCGTGAGAGATCAGCTATTAAATCCACAATGTTTGACCCTTTAACTATCTCATCATCAATAATGATTTGGCCTAACTCATTCCAGGCTATTTGTTCTTTTAAAATATTATAGAGAGTTAGTCCTGATCGGCGAGCCCTGGCTGGCAAGCTCTCCTCTAGGATATTTCTTAAGCTGTCTTCTATCTTCATCTCAGGTTTTACTTCTTGTGGCAAATTTGTTTCCTTTACGTCAGACTTATTTAGTGGTCCCTTTAGATGCAAATCCTTGAGACTTAATAATTTCTGCATTGCATCTTGGTATAAGATACGCTTCTCATGGATGTTAATGTCTGAATTTAATATCCGATACACCTCTTGCTCGTAATTGCTTATCTGTTCAACTTTAGGGTCGATCAAGCTGTAAGGCAGAGCTGGCTGCTGAATTTGTGCAGCACTCAAAGGTTGTTGATTCTCTAGAGAGAAATGATGCTGATGATTTGGGGGTGGAAATTGCAGTGAGGACGACACCCCGTAAGGCTGTGGTTGTGTAGGCTGAGTGTGGGCTCTCTGCAACGATGAAGTAGTATTACATTTCATTTTCTCATACTCGTTAAACGGTAATACAGCGACC
>JABUQX010045185.1:15000-17500 GCA_015478945.1 Trachelipus rathkii | reverse complement strand
TGTTCCTACAGGATGTGCCGGTAGACATCCAAATTAACCAGCATTCTAAGAAAATCATAAAAGAAAATAAAAAAATATTAATAATTTCATGTGTGACATTTTCTGGTATGCGCGATTTACCGCTTCGGGGTAAGCATCATGATGAGGGAGTGTTGCAAGATTTGTGCCGCTTACGAATAGATGCCGGAGATCAGTCATTGAAAAACCATTTTGAAAAGGGGAAGAAAAATGCCACATACCAATCAGTTCAGATTCAGAATAAGATCATTTCTCTATGTGGTACTACTATAAAGGAAAGCATCGTTAATAAGGTAAAGGAAGTGTGCGCGTATAGCTTACTAGCAGATGAAACCGCTGATATTTCTGGAAAGGAACAATTATCCATAGGGTTGCGCTATTTCGACAAAGAGTCTGATGAAGTCAAAGAGGAATTTATTGGCTTTGTAGAACTGAAAGCGCTTGACGCAAAAATCATTGCGAAAGCCATTGACGATTTTGTCACGACCGAAGAACTGGATCCCGAGAAATGCGTGGGCTTGGGTTTTGATGGCTGTTCTACGATGTCTGGCAAAGGAGGAGGTGTCCAAGCAATATTGCGGAAAAAGTATAAAAAAGCATTGTTCTTTCATTGCTCTTCACACAAACAAAATCTAGTAGTAAATGATTTGAACACAATACCAGAAATCAGCAATACTGTGGGAACTATAAAGGACATTATTACGTTTTTTCGTGAGTCGGTCTTGAGAAGAAAATTAATGCCAAACATCCCAAGCCTATGCCAGACCAGATGGTCTGAACAACACAAGTGCATCAGATTGTTTAAGGAGCACTTTTTACGAATGATGCAAGCATTAGAAATCCTTTGCATTGAACGAAATACCGCAACAAAAAAAAGTGCTTTTTCAGTTGCATTCAGCGTCATATAAGTCGTCATTCATCATGGCTATGATATTGATCGCGAAGTACTCTGCGATGTTAGAGCCAGTTGTAAATGCTCTCCAATCCAAGACCTTGAATATCGTCAAAACCTCGCATCACATTCAACATATTGTGGAAATGGTTAGAGCCATCGGAAAGATGAAGAAAAAATCACCGATGAAGTGTTAAAAGAAGCTAATCAAATCGCCGAGCAACTGGGACTTGATCTGAATATACCACGGATTTTTGGTAGGCAGCAGCACCGCAACAACCATCCAGCAACAAATCCCACGGAGTTCTGGAGAAGATCCTTAATAAATAACTCCGTATCTGGATTCTATAACCTCTTCTTTGGAATTACGGTTTTCTACTGAAAATACACCTGCTTATGCATTGACATATCTACATCCTTTCCACATGCTACTTATAACAATCGATGAGTTAAAGGAAAAGACAGCTTCATTTTATAGTTTTTACCACTTAGAAGGCATAGAAGAAGAGCTAGAACTTTGGTACAAAATTTGGAAGGACAAGAAACTGAGTAGTAAAGAACTAAAAGATCTTGTTGTCTCCCAAGTCTTAAAGGAGACTGAACCTTTCTTCCGTCGACGAAAAAGGTTTTGATGATACTACTCGCCCAGCCATGCACCACCAGTAGAACACTCTTTCAGTACTCTGCGAAGGATCAAGACTTGGCTGTGAAGTACTATGGAAGACGACAGGTTAAACGGACTGGTTATGATGAGTGTACACAGAAAATTTGTGTTTGACAATTATGATTATTTTATTCAAACAGTAGTTGATAAATTTGTGTTGAACCCAAGGAAATTACTTTTTTAATAATATCAATTTTGCAACTGCTCTATATTGTGAATTTTCCATCATTGCATATTGTTGATATTCTATTGTTTTAATAAAATAATTTTTTTAAGATTAACGTTTAATCATCCATACAAAATGTTTCTAGTTTCATGTCTTCTTCTTATATATATATATATATATTAAGAAAGAGCATATATTATATATATATATTATATATATATATATATATATATATGTTATTATATAAGGTATATATATATATATATATATATATATATATATATGTATGTATATATATATATGTATATATATATATATATATATATATATATATATATGTTATATATATATATATATATATATATATATATATATTATATATATATATATATATATATATATATGTATAAGGTTATATATATTATATATATACATATACATAAGCATATATATATATATATATGGTATATGATATTATATATATATATATATACATTATATGTACATATATATTATTATGGTTATGTTATGCTATACATATATATATGTTAATATACAGAAATATATATATTATTATATGTTAATATTTACATATATTATTATATTATATAGTTATTATTATATATTTATGCTATATGTGTTATTATTATTATATTATTATTAGATATATATATACATATATATTATATATATATATGTATGTATATATATATATATATATATATATATATTATATTATATATATATATATATATATATA
>JABUQX010045184.1:32500-40000 GCA_015478945.1 Trachelipus rathkii | reverse complement strand
ATGTCTCTTATCTTTAACTTTCTGCTTTACTGCTTTAACTTCTGCCTTTACTGCTTTTAACTTTCATGCTTTTACTTGCTTTAACTATATGTTTTAACTGCTTTAACTCACATATTCATTAACATTACATACCTTAAGCAGTAAATCAGTAAATCTAGAGTTGTGACCTAACACCAAGGGGGGGTTAGTATCTTGTTTTTACTGCTTAATCTTTAACTCATGTTTTCTTGTTTAAACTTTTCTGCTTTACATCTTTATGTCATAGCTTACATAGAGTATGTAAAACACCTTTTACTTTTCTGCTTTACTGCTTTAACTCATTATTTTAAGATTAACAATATTGTTTTTTATTTTGTTTTAATACTGTTTATTTATTTTTTAATTTATTTTTTTATTATTATTTTATTATTTTATTATTTTATTTTATTATCTTTAGTTATTACTTTCATGCCTATTGTTATATATATTTAGACACACACCACACACACACACACACACACACACACACACACACACACCACAAACACACACACATACACTTACACATATACACAATTCACTAGTGACACTTATACACACATTCACTAGGACACTTACATTTACCCATAGACACTGACATTTTACACTTATACACATGCGGTCACACACACACATTCACTTATACACACATTCACTATGACACTTACATTTGTCCATAGACACTTACATTTACACTTACACTCACAACAATTTACTTACACTCACACAGATTTACTTACAACCACACAGATTTACTTACACTCCACACAGATTTACTTACACAAACAGATTTACTTACACTTGCCACAACCCAGATCTTACACAACACACACACACACACACACACACACACACACACACACACACACACACACACACCACACCACACACACATACACACCCACGCACACCACTTACACATATAACGTATTAATTTATTAAAATTTTAGTTTTAATTTAAACAGTACATTTAGTATTACTCATTCAAAATAACTAAAAAATTATTTCAAAGTTTCTTAAAACTTCTATAATAATTCAATCATTATCTTTGAACAAAGAATTATTATTAACTGTTAATACTTTTTGTTAATAAATTTTATAACTATTCAAGTTTAAAATAACTTTTACTAAATTTTATGAAATTTTATTAAAAACATATTATTTTAACCTTAAAGCATTATCAGTAAATCAGGTAGGTCAGCCCCTAGCACCCCTCTACACAAAGCTATGCCACGTTTTGTTCTATTGGCTTACTGCTTTACATCCATCTTTAGCCATGTAATAAGTATTAAAATAACAAAATAAGTTCTTCTCTTCTAACATAACATGTATTTTATTAAAATCTTTCTAAGTTTTTATTTAAAAATAACAATATTCACTTACATTTATATTATTCACTCGATGTTAACTAAAAATATTTTAAAGTCAAAGTTTTTAAATAATTCGGGTTTCTTTATTATTATTATTATTATTCTATGTACATTGGACAACCATCACGAGAAAACACAACAACCCGCAATCTTACAGATTACGGAAAACTGACCTCTCTCTCTTGTAAAATGTGTTGAAAATAACTACTTTAGGTCTAAATTTAGGATAATCCTTTTTTGTAAACCCGAGGCGATTTAAAGCCTAATTCCCAGGTCCAAAATATTTTCAAATGACCTTTTTTCTGTAAAATGTGGTGCAATAACTACGTAGGCCTAAATTTAGGCCTAAGTTTAGGATAAGCCTTTTTGTAGACGGGCTAATTTAATCCTAATACAAGGTCAAAAGGTAATTCCAGTATAGACAAGAATCATTGTTATTATATTATTTTTATAAATATATTTCAAACTGAAACATGCTGGATCGGAAAGATCCTTTAAGCAGGTAAAAAGGAAATGTTTTCCTTACTTGTGATTGGTCGGGGTAATCCTTATCTCTATATGACCTCGTATGTGATTGGTCGAGAATTATTTATCGTCTTTTGAAAATTAACGTTGTTCTTTAAACTTGTATTTTGAGCAGGTGTTGTGTTTTATTATCTTTTAGACCCAAACTCCTTTTAAATCATAGTCATTTTAGCTGTTTAGCGGTGCACAAGTTATCCGATTTGTATTAAAAGTGTTATTTTTAACTAAGTGTACTTCTTGTTTTTGAAGCACAATTTGAGAATTATTAATTTCACTAGAATAGATAATAATTAATTCACTGTTCATAAGCTAACCACCAGGGCTCAGCATGAGCCCCACCCGCCAAAGGAGCCAACCCCGCCCACGCAGGTGGGCGTTCCCGCCGCGTCCCCGCCCGCCGCCGAATATAGTTGCGCCCGCAGGCGCATATTTCCGGCGTCCGCCCGCCGCAGTGCGCCCGCAGCGCAATATTTTCCGCGTTCCCGCCGCCGCGTGCGCCCGCAAGGCGCAATATTTCCGCGCGAATGATATATATTATATATATTATATATATATATATATATATATAATATTATATATATATTATAGTAATATATATATATATATATATATAATTATATATATAATATATTATATATATATATATTATATAGTTATATATATATGGTGTGTGTGGGTGTGTGTGTGAGTGTAAGTGTCTATGTGGGAGTGTGCATATGTGTGAATAAGAGATATAGTGTATGTGTGTATAAGTGTAAGTGTAAGTTTCTATGGTAGTGTAACTGCTTATAAGATTGAATCATTTAATATTAGGTGGTATCAAAGGATGACGCCATCAAAGAGAGTCACCAAAGATTGAACCACCAAAGCTATGAGATACCAAAGCAAGTTACTTAAAGTTGAGGCATCAAAAGGCTGAGGCATCAAAGCTGAGCCATCAAAGTTGAGGCCTCAAAGCGGAGGCATCAAAGATGGGGCATCAAAATATCGAGTGGGTGGGATCGGTATTGTAATGTGTATGTGTGTGTTGGGTGTGTGTGTGTGTGTTTTGCGTGTCGTGTGTATGTTGTGTTCTAAAAATAATAACAATAGGCATGAGGTAAATAACACTAAGTATAATAAAATAAAAATAAAAAGTTTATAACTTTTTATGTGTTAAGGTGGGCGTGTGTGTGTGCTGTGTGTGTGTGTGGGTGTGTGTGTGCATGTGTGTTCTAAATAATAATACAATAGGTATGAAGTAAATAACACTAATTATAATAATATGAAATAAAAAATAAATGTTTGTAATAAATTGTATACGCTTATTTGTAAGTGAGTGTTGCGTGTGAGTGTGTGTGATTTGTATGTGTGTGTGTGTATTGTGTGCGTGTGTTTTGTGTATGTGTTTCAAATAATAATAACAATAGGCATGAAATAAATAACACTAAGTATAATAATAAAATAAAATGTTTTATAAATATGACGTTATATTTGTGTAAGTAGTGTGCGGTGTGTGTGTGTGTTGTTTGTGTGTGTGTGTGTGTGCTGTGTGTGTGTGTGTGTGTTGTGTGTGTGTGTGTGTGTGTGTGGTGGTGTGTGTGTGTGCGTGTTTGTGTATGTGTGTTCTAAATAATAATTTCGCGCGGAATATTGCGCCTGCGGGCGCACGCGGCCGGCGGGAACGCGGAAAATATTGCGCCTGCGGGCGCCACGGGCGGGCGGGAACGCGGAAATATTCGCCTGCGGGCGCACGCGGCGGGCGGCGAACGCGGCGGGGGGCCGCACCCCCGGGCGCCCCGCGTTTGGCTGGCCTTTGCGGGTGGGGCCAGCCTGAGCCGCTGGTGGTTAGCTATGAACTAGTTAATTAATTATTATCTATTTATGTGAAATTTAATAATTAATTCCTCAATGTAAGTATCTTATTTATAAATTATGATATACCTTAGTAAAAATAAAAAACACTTTTAATACAAATCAGATAACTTGTGCACCGCTTAACAGCTAAATGACTATGATTTTTAAATGAGTTTGGTCTAAAAAGATAATTAAAACCACACACCTGGCTCAAATACAAGTTTAAAGAACAACGTTAATTTTCAAAAGACGATAAAATTATTCTCGACCAATCACATACGAGGTTATATAGAGATAAGGATTACCCGACCAATCACAAGTAAGAAAAACATTTCCTTTTTACCTGCTTAAGGCATCTTTCCGATCCAAGCATGTTTCAGTTTTGAAATATATTATAAAAATAAATTTAATAACAATGATTCTTGGTCTTACTGCGGAATTACCTTATTGACCTGGTATTAGGATTAAAATTAGCCCGTCTACAAAAAGGCTTATCCTAAATTTAGGCCTAAATTTTGGCCTAACGTAGTTATTGCACCACATTTTACAGAAAAAGGTCAGTTTGAAATATATTTTGACCTGGAATTAGGCTTAAATCGCCTCGGGTTACAAAAAGGATTATCCTAAATTTAGACCTAAAGTAGTTATTTCAACACATTTTACAGAGAGAGGTCAGTTTCGTAATCTGTAAGCGAGTGCGGGTGTTGTGTTTTCTCGTTGATGGATTGTCAATGTACATATATAATAATAATAATAATAATAAAGAAAACCCGAATTATTTAAAAAACTTTGAAATATTTTTAGTTAACATCGAGTGAATAATATAAATGTAAGTGAATAATTGTTATTTTTAAATAAAAACTTAGAATGATTTTAATAAAATACATGTTATGTTAGCAGAGAAGAACTTATTTTGTTATTTTATACTTATTACATGGCTAAAGATGATGTAAAGCAGTAAGTCAATAGAACAAAACGGGGCATAGCTTGATGTAGAGGGGTGCTAGGGGCTGGCCTTACTGATTTACTGATTTATTGCTTTAAGTTACGTAAAATATATGTTTTTAATAAAATTTCATAAAATTTTAGTAAAAGTTATTTTAAAACTTGATAGTTATAAAATTTATAAACAAAAAAGTATTAACAGTTAATATTAAATTCTTTGTTCAAAGATAATGATTGATTTATTATAGAAGTTTTAAGAAACTTTGAAATAATTTTAGTTATATTTGAATGAGTAATATAAATGTACGTGTTTAATTAAAACATAAAATGTTTTAATAAATTATACGTTATATGTGTAAGTGAGTGTGCGTGGGTGTGTATGTGTGTGTGTGTGTGTGTGTGTGTGTGTGTGTGTGTGTGTGTGTGTGTGTGTGTGTGTGTGTGTGTGTGTGTTGTGTGTGTGTGTGTGTATGTGTGTGTGTGTTATAAATATTTATTGTGTGTGGTATTTGTGGGGGTGAGTGTAAGTAAATCTATGTGTGTAAGTAAATCTGTGTGTGTAAGTAAATCTGTTTGTAAGTAAATCTGTGTGTGTAAGTAAATCTGTGTGAGTGTAAGTGTCTATGGATAAATGTAAGTGTCTATGGACAAATGTAAGTGTCATAAGTGATGTTGGTGTATCAGTCTTCATAGTGAATGTGTGTTGTGACCGCATGTGTATAAGTGTAAATGTAAGTGTCTATGGGTAAATGTAAGTGTCATAGTGAATGTGTGTATAAGTGTCATAGTGAATGTGTGTATAAGTGTAAGTGTATGTGTGTGTGTGTGTGTGTGTGTGTGTGTGTGTGGTGTGTGTGTGTGTGTTCTAAATAATAATAACAATAGGCATGAAGAAAATAACACTAAGTTAATAAAAATAAAATAATAAAAATAATAAAAAAAATAATAAAAAAAATAAAATAAAAATAAATAAAAAGTATGAAAACAAAATAAAAAACATAATGTTAATAAATATATGAGTTAAAACAGTAAAGCAGAAAGTTAAAACAGTAAAGCAGAAAGTTAAAGCAGTAAAGCAGAAAGTTAAAGCAGTAAAGCAGAAAGTTAAAGCAGTAAAACATGAGTTAAAGCAGTAAAGCAGTAAAACAAAAGCATACTAATCCCCCCCCTTGGTGTTAGGTCACACCTCTATTGATTTACTGATTTACTGCTTTTAAGGTATGTAATGAATTAATGAAGATGTGAGTTAAAGCCAGTTAAAACATGTATGAGTTAAAGCAGTAAAGCAGAAAGTTTAAAAGGCAGTAAAGCAGAAAGTTAAAAGCAGTAAAGCAGAAAGTTTAAAAGCAGTAAATTGAGTTAAAGCAAGTAAAGCAGTAAACAAAAAGCATTACTAATCCCCCCTTTTGCGTGTTAGGTCCACACCTCTATTGCATTTACTGATTTACTGCTTAAGAGTATGATGTTAATGAATATGTGAGTAAAGCAGTAAAAACATATGAGTTAAAGCAATAAAGCAGAAAGTTAAAGCAGTAAAGAAGTAAAGCAGTAAAGCAGAAAGTTAAAGCAAGTTAAAACATGAGTTAAAGCAGGTGTAAAGCAGTAAAACAAAGCATACTAATCCCCCCTTGGTGGTCTAAGCACACCTCTATGATTACTGATTTACTGCTTTAAGGTATGTAATGTTAATAAATATGTGAGTTAAAGCAGTAAAACATATGAGTTAAAGGAGTAAAACATGAGTTAAAGCAGTAAAACATTAATTTAAAGCAGTAAAATCAGTAAACAAAAGCATACAATCCCCCTTAGGTTGATGGTACTATGATTTACTGATTTACTGCTTTGAAGGTATGTAATGTTAATATTTATTTTTAATAAATTTTCGTACATTGTGGTAAAATAAAATGTTTATATTTCAGACACTCTGGTTTTTCTCTTACATACAATTTTTAAAAATTTATAAAATTAAAAGTATTAATAAAAAGTATTAAGTAAAAAATAATGTAATAATATATGTAGGTTATTAAATAAGTAGGGCTGTAATGAGTTTTACAGTTTTAGGTCGCGAAAATGTTTTTAATAAAAAAATTGTTTAAGTATGAAATTAAAAATAAATGACTTATAGTATATATATTTTCATTCGGGCGGCGGGTCGCACCTGCGGGTGCGTGGTTCGTGGGACTGCACGCGGAGAGATCATGCTGGCTCCAGGTGATCGCTCTATAACATTAGGTTAGACATTTAATATTAACTCTGTCTTACGATGGGGGTTTAGAGATGAGCCATCCAAAGATTGATTTCATCAAGTATGAATCATCAAAATATAGATGGTCCAAAGATTGACGGCATCAAAGATGACGTCATCAAAGATGAACCTTCAAAGTTGAGCATCAATGCTGAGGCATTTATGATGGAGCATCAAAGTTGGGGCATCACTGTCTGAAGGGGCATTTATGCTGAGGACTTCAATTGCTGAGGCATAATGTTGAGCATCCAAAAATATCGAGTAGTGTGAGTGTAAGTGTAAGTGCATCTTTGCGTGTGGGTGTGAGTTGTTTAAGTGTAATGGTTTAATGTAAGTGGTCTATTGGAGAGTGTAGCGCTTATAAGTGTCATAGTGTGTATAAGTGGCATAGTAAAAAGACTAACTCATAGTAGGAAGCATTGCCTAGCAGGTTGTAAAAACACCAATCGATCCTTATACCTATTAACTAGGGTAGACACCCATAATTAGCTATTCTAGGCTCAGGGGAAGCCAGAAAAGGCTTGAAAAAAGTGGGCCACTCAGTTGGCACTATGTGCACTC
>JABUQX010045184.1:5000-25000 GCA_015478945.1 Trachelipus rathkii | reverse complement strand
AAGGAAAATATTTCAAATTTTAATTATAAGCTACTACTCGGTACTTTAAAATTCATAAACGTTTGGAGTTTATTGAAATAATATTAGTAGAACTTCCAATAAATTCTATTATTTTATAAATATAAATATAAGATACTAACTTTCCATTAAAAATAACAGAGTAGGCAAATCTCCTTTTTAAATATATTTTCTTCTTTAAACCTTAAAAATGTCAATAATTTCAGGCGACTTGAACGATCACCTCTCTCTCTCTCTCTCTCTCTCTCTCTCTCTCTCTCTCTCTCTCTCTCTCTCTCTCTCTCTCTCTCTCTCTCTCTCTCTCTCTCTCTCTCTCTCTCTCTCTCTCTCTCTCTCTACAACTATCAATTCTTGATAGCCAAATTCCGAAAATTTGCTTTTAACTTTTGCAGAGGCGTCCCTTGAGTACTCTTTTCTCTCTTATTTTAACAGCTCTGAAGGACGAGTGGTGGGGGTGAGGAACGAGTGTTTTAGTCCAGCCATTTTAAATATCCCATTTTTTTTACTATGGAGATGTAATTTTGGGGAGAACTAGGGTGAAATTCTCAATTTCGAAGCATTGGTGGATTTTATTCAAGCGAAGGAAGCGTATGGAGAAAATGTTTGCTCTCAGCGTAAATAAAATTAGGAATATGGAATTTTCTTTACTTTTCGTTCATGTTGAGGTGTTTCAAAATGTCTCGTTTTTCTTTAAAAAGGTTCGGTAAAATACACAAAGTGCTTTGGACAGTTTCGGAGTGAAAGTAAATATGTTCCCACTTTGCTTTATTTTAATTTATATTATTTACTTGTTTATTACTATAATAATTTAGATCTTTCGCCGTTTGTCTATCTATCTATCTATCTATCTATCTATCTATCTATCTATCTATCTATCTATCTATCTATCTATCTATCTATCTATCTATCTATCTATCTATCTATCTTTCTAGGTATGTATGTATGTATGTATGTATGTATGTATGTATGTATGTATGTATGTATGTATTTATGTATGTATGTATGTATGTATGTATGTATGTATGTATGTATGTATGTGTATGAATGTTCTCATATATATCATATATATATATATATATATATATATATATATATGTATATATATATAAAATTTTCTTATATATATATAATATATATATATATATATATATATATTTATATATATATATATATATATATATATTATATGTATTATATATATATATATTAATTAATTTATATACATATATAATAGATATATATATATATTATATTATTAATAATTTATAATATTTATATATAGGTATATATATATAATATATATATATACTTAATATATATATATATATAATAATTTGAGCTTTGGACGTGTCTTGGATTGGTTCGCAGAAAGTTTAAGAGGATGGAGAAGAAACAGAAGAGGAGCAACAAGGAATGAGGAGAAGCAGCGGAGGTCTGAAGAAATGATATTAACACCTGGTTGGAAGAAATGATTTGCTGGGAGAAGATATTGTAAAGAAAGAACTTGCAATTGGAATAAATACATTTGAAGGCAGTTGAAAATTTGAAAATTAATATTTTTGTATTTGGTATTTATTTTCGATGAAAAAATATTTATTTGCTCTTTTACAATAATAATTAAGATCTGACAAAATTTTAAATCAACTGGTGTGAAGCAACAAAATGGCTCACCGTAATTCTTTTGGAAATGAAATTAATTTCAAATATTTTATACAATGAAAAAAGTAGACTTTTACCTTCAAATATATTTATAGAAGAACTGGAATTAGGATGACAACGTCTTCGCCATTACCCATTGAAGAGGGTCTCTTATTATCAGCTGACTGGGCGGGAACCCCTCAACTGATTTTATTTATCTTCCCTTAAGATAGTTGCATAGTGATAGTATAAAGTATAAAGTGATAGTGATTGATTTGATAACAGTAAATAATATATAATAATAATATAATAAATAATAATAATAATAATAATAATTAATAATAAGGATTATTAAAAATATAATTTAAATAGAATAATAATAATAATAATTAATATAATAGAATAATTAATAATAATTATAATAATAATAATAATAATACATAATAATACTAATAATAACTAATAATTAATAAATCTAGCGATGAACAGAGTGTAAATGATAATATGTTATAATGATAATAATGTTTTAATGTTAAGGATAGTTAATTGATAATGTTAGTGGCAGTGATGGTAATAACAGTAATGATGATGATGTTAGTGATAGTGATGATAACGATAATGTTAATAATGATAATAATAATGATAGTTGTGATAATAATAATAGTGATGGTAATAGTGGCAGTATTAATGTTAATGACAGTAATATTAATATATATATATGTATATATTTTTTTTATTTTTTTTAATTTTTTTATTTTTTTATATATTTATTTATAAAAAAGCCCCCGATAGCTCAGTGATAGAGCACGCGCCAACAAACGAGGGTCCCAGGTTCGCAACTGGTCGGGTGGGAGAATGTGAGCCATTCTCTCCTTTTGGGCTTGGCTCCGTCCTGCTCGAACGTTAAATGAGTACACCTCCCCCTTGATTAGGGATCTGCCCGTGAGTTAATGGTTTTTTATTTTATAAAAAAAAAAAAAAAAAAAAATATATATATAAAAATATATATATATATATATATATATATATATATATATATATATATATATATATATATATATATATATATATATAATGTATTATATGAAATAATAGATATAGGTATATACTATAATATATATTATATAAAAAAATATTTAGATATTAATATATTATATATATATATATATATAATATATATATATATTATATTTATATATTTTTATATAGATAATATTATATTATATAAAATTTAATTAATATATATATATATATATATATATATATATATATAATATATAATCCGACTGTCGTCTGAGATGGAAGCAACTAAAAGCAGCAGGGAAAAGAAATAAGAACAACAACAGGACGGACTGAGAAGAAGGCAGAAAATTCCAAGAGATCTGCTAAGGTTCTAAATGGTTTTTTGCCTCAGAGAAGAAGAAAGTATTTTGCATGATTGTGGCTAGATTTTACAGTTAGAAGCTGTGAAAAAAATTATAAAAATGAAGAAAATATTTTAATTAATTAAATAAGAATTTGAAATTGAAATTAAAATCAAAATCTTTTTATCAGTACAAAATTAATATTTTAACCGTGAAGAGGAGCAACAAAATTTTCATTTCGGTTCTCTTTCAATATTTATAAATAATAGAAAGGATACTTTATCAAAAATAGCTGAGGAGTAACAAATTTTTATAGCTTGTTCTTTTTATTAAAAACAATTTTGAATTTAAATTATAAAATATGCAAAAACTGAAATTTGGCCAAAGATGAATGGACATTTCACCGAAGTCGGATTATAGGAAGATATTTCTTCGCATGGTTATAGGGCGACAGGGCTAGCAACCCGGTCCTTTCCTTTTGCTTTTATTACTCTTGGACCAGTGTTAGAATCTTATGCGCCTAGAAGCAAGATCCTCTGGAGAGCTCTGGCAGAACGAGTTTTGAGGCCTAATGGAAGAAGATGCTAGTTCTACTGAAAGGGCGAAATCCCTACCTGAGAGTGTTAACTCGAGGACTGGCGTCGGAAACCATTTCGCCGAGAAATGTTTTTCTAGAGTGATCTAGGGTTAAGCGTTTCGGGCCAGAAGATGAAGATGCTGGTCCAACTGACAGGGCGAAAGCCCTTCCTGGGAGTTGTTATAGATATATATATATATATATATATATATATATATATATATATATATTATATATATATATATATATATATATATATATATATATATATATGATATTAATAGATTATATATATATATATATTATATATATATATATATATATATATATATATATAGCCTATACTATAGGGCCTTATATATATATATATATATTCAATGGATATATTATTTGCCTATAATATATATATAATCTAGAGCATATATAGAGATATATATATATATATATTAATATATATATATATATTATATATAAAAATATAATTATAACTATATTATATATATGGTAAATGTCTAGAACGTGTGTCGCACTACGAAAACGATACTAATCATTTTGGAAAATATACGAATCATTTTGGAAAAAAAAATTTAAAAATATAATGAAAAAAAAGTAAAAAGAATTGATATATATAATATTTTTTTCACTTCACACTAAGCGAACAAAAATTAGGCTATTGCAATTTATTTCCTTTTAAATTTGACTTGTGTAACTAAAGTTTGTAAAGCATAATTAAAAGTTATTAGTTTAATATAAAAATTTAAATTTTATTTCGATGCTACTTAGACTTTTCTATTTCACTTTGTTTTAAATGTCCTTAACAAATTATCATTTACTTTGTATGTAAGACAAGTTTTTTATTCATTCCAATTGTTTCATTTTCCCTTTAAGATATTTATTATCTTTCGTAGCAAGTATGTTCTTTTTGAGCGATTTCGCTGGTTTCAAGCAACTTTGATTTAAATTTACCTGCAATAATTATCGCTAAATGCTGTGTCATTGATGTTGTATCAGATTTGGTCCTAGCAAGGGTTTTTAGCATAAAAAGTTCCTAAATAGTTACTTTTCTTTATTGGAAAATATAATGCTTCAAATATCTTATGGTATCAATATTAAAAAGCCACAACTCATATCTCAAAAACTACAATAGCTACAGGGAAAAGGAATACATTGCTGGAATGCTGGTCCAATTTTAGTGCGGAAAATGTAAAAAAAAAAAAATATATATAATATATATATATATATATATATATATATATAATTTATATATATATATATATATATATATATATTATATATATATATATATTATATATATATATTATATTATATATATATATATTCAAAAATTACAATAGCTACAGCGAAAGGAATACATTTTTGGATCCTGGTTAAATTTTAGATAGGAAAATGTAAAACAATAAAAAAAATAAAAATATTGTTAATATTATCAGTAATATGTAGAGGAGGCCTATTAGAGACCCTTTTAGTGGTTTACTCGTTTAAAATAAATAGACTTTCTATTTAAATTTTGCCTTTTTTTTTTTTTTTACTAAAGAATACCCCAAGGGTATACCGCACCGATGGCAGGAGTCGGGGTCTCTCGGCCTTCCGGGGAACTACGGGGGAGGACTAATTCCCCCCCTCCGGGAGGTCTCCGGAACCCCCCTCTTTGGTATGTGGGTGTCGCGGGGGTTCCTCGCCCCTCCCCTACGGGTATGGAAAACGTCCCCCCCTGTGTCCCCCGTCGGCTCGAGCCCCATACATTGCCGTGTAATACCTTTAAAAAAAATATATATATATATATATATATATATATATATATATATAATATTAAAAATTATATATATATATATATATTAATATATTATATATATAATATTATATATATATATATATATAATTAATATATATATATAATTATATATATATATATATTATCGCTCCTAAAAAAAATAGGCCAATATTATTGTTATTTATTTTTTTTTTTTTTACATTTTCTTATGTGAAATTTTACCAGGATTCCAAAAATGTATTCCTTTTCGCTGTAGCTATTGTAGTTTTTGAGATATTGATTTTTTTTTTTTTACAGTTTCCGCAATAAAATTTTGCCAGGATTCCAACAATGTATTCCTTTTCCCTGTAGGCCTATTGTAGTTTGAGATTATGGATCGATGATCAGTTGTGTTTTAAACAAATATCACCATATATTATATATATATAATATATATATTATATATATATATATTATATATTATATATATATTATATAGTATATATATATATATATATATATATTATATATCTGGTGACTTTTTTTTTTGTTATTCTTCTTTTTTGTTCACCTTATGTAGGGTTGAATAAACGCGGCCATTCCAGAGAGATTTTATTACTCTCTAACCAATCTTGAACAATGGTTTTGAAAACACCAATCTGAAAATACGGTTTCAAAACCAAACCTGAAAAAAAACCTAAATAAAGAATAGGAAATACGATATAAGTAATCTAATCTTTAAAAAATAATTAAGCTGTAATTAAAAAGTAATTAGTCGTATTTCAATATAACAATATTATAACAAATACAAATATATATTTCATGAATACAATAAAAATCATTTTCAAATATACACATCAAAATTCTTCAATATTACAATTCATATTTTTATTAAAAATAATAAAAGTATTAATTGCAATATAATAATTAATTACAATATATATTTCAAAGATAATTAACAAATATATTTCATGAGATATTTCATTCTTTATTTTTAAAATAATCAATAAAATATTACAAAGTAAAACAGACTTTAAATATTACAAAAGATTATTATATTATTATATTATTATTATTATTATTATTATATTATTATTTAATTTGAACAATTCTTTACCTTTGATCCAAGAGGTGGAAAATGTTCTAAAGTGAGAGATTCTTTTGTCTATCTCACTAAACTCTAAGCTGCCTTTATATTTAAATTTTATAATTAAAAATGGAAAGAAAAACAGTACACAATTTTGTACATTATATAATATATATAATATATATAATATATAATATAAGCAAAATAATATACTATATCATGTTTCACTTTGCTAATAAAAAACTCTATCTCAATATAATTTTCGCGCCTCTAACAACCTAAAGGAGCTATTTCATTAGCTGTTACTTAAGGAGGTCTCAGGCCCAAACAAACGACTGTTCTTGTGTTCCAACTCTATTTAAAACATCGTTTTCTCCAAAACCCTCTTTAATCCCCACTCTAATCTCTCTCTAAACCCCTAAAGTTTCTCCCTCTCATTCCCTCACCATTCCTTTCAATTCTTTTCCTGAAGTGACGTCAAAATAGATTTCTTGAAATAAATCTAGATTATCTAGATTGATTCCTAGATTTAGGAATAGATTTGCAGACTTATTTCGACATCCTGTTTACAATTTTATGAAAAGAAATGTCGAGTCAAACAATAAAAAAGGTATTAAATGGAAAGTTATTTAAACAAGAATGTTGAAAGGTAGAAATGTAAACGAAACTTAAGAAATGGATTATGAAGCAAAATTTGTTTTTGAATTGTACGTTTTAAGTATCAACAAACTGAGTTTTTTGTTTCAAATATTGTGAAATAATTTTACAATAAGGATTTTACAATAAGGACTCTGCCTCAGAAAATTAAAATTCATAAAGATTTTAATTCTAATAGTATTATAAACATACAATTCAAAATAAATGCAGAAAGGGTATTAGTTATGTAGAAAGGATATTAGTCCAAGTTAGCAATATTAGAATATAATTCCACTTCTTGAGAAGTAGATTGCCTATATGGAATAGGTGGTGGCATAGGAGGTTTGGGTATTAATGATTGTCTAAATTTTATGGGAGGTCGTACCAAGGGTCCAATTTGATTCTGTGGGGAATTTTGAACTGGGGTTACCTCTAATGAAATTGTTGGAATGGGTATATTTTGCAATGGAATATCTTGGGGTTCTTGATTTAATTCTTTCAAACATTTTCTACACAATGCTTTTCTATAAGACCAAGTCAAATAAATAATCACTATGATGAAAATGAATAAAATAATACTAGATGTTCCTCCACCGATGATATATGGGATTAATTTGACTTGAGAAAGATAAGGAGTTAATGGGTGGATGGTATTATTAATGTTGTCTAGTCTTTTATTCCACTGAACTTCCTTCATTATTTGAAATTTTGGAAACAATGCTGAAGATATATTTGGTAAAGCAACATGAGTTAAAAAATTAAACAAAACTTTATCAGATTGGGCAATTAATGAAGTTAATGAAATATTTTTCTCTAAATGAATGGGGTTTTTAAATTGATAATTAACAGAGGTAAAAGTACAACCGTGAGGAATATTAAAAATAAAATTATTTATATGCTGTACGGAATGGGGTCTTTCGCAGGATATAGAAGCTCTAACTTTTTCTGCAAAAGATATAATAGTGAAATGTCCTAGTGTTACTGTGAAGGGTTCTTTTGATTTAAAGATAGCTATAGGACATGACGAGAAATTAGTAGTATAGTTAAGCAAAAGCGATAGCAAGCATGTTTTGTCATCAATGGATGTAAAAGGTTGTGATTGAGGGCAAACTGCTGTTTTCCCTAGGTTACGACAATAATCGTGAACCGAATTTCGCAAATAAGTATATTTCCTTTGACCATAATTAACGAAAAGGTAATTATTTGGTGTATTATACATTATTCGAACGGACGTTTCATTGAATGGAATGAATGTTGGGAATGGAATTAACTTGTATGAAATAAATTTCTCATTTGAAATGAATGGAATTAATGTAATTAATTCAAATGGATTAGTGGTTGATTTTATAGTCCATGAGTATGTCAAAAATGAATGATATGTTGTCGCTTCTAATGGTATGATAGGATGTAATTTTGTAGTTTGTGTCATTTCTAGTATATATGGTAACAAAAAAATTGGTGAATAAAGTTGATCATTAGTTATCTTATTTTTGGCTAATTGTAATGAGGTGATAACTAATTGATGTATCATTGTAATACTATTAACTGAATGTTCAACTAATGTAAGTAATGATTTGATACTACCTAGCTGATTGAGTATGTGGTTGGTTGCTAGTGATTTGTGTTGAAATGCAATTAATTTTTGTAGGTTAAATTGAAATTCTGATAATGTTTGGGTATTTGATTTTAATTGTTCTTTAAGTTCATTAACTAATAAATTTGAAGTACTCGCAAAGTTTCCTAATAAATTTATCTTTTTTCTTAAAAATTTTATTTGTTTATCAGTCGCGGTACCAAATAAAATATTAAGTATATCTCCTCCCAATTCGAAAGCAGCTCTTTTGAATCTTGTTTGTGAGTGAACCCATGGCAAGCTTTTAATTTCAGCTAATTTAAGGGATATTACTTTAGTTCTAATTTTAATGAGTTGAAATTCCCATTTATGTGCTCGCTGATTTATAGAAATATTCATAAAATTATCATTAAACGCAGGTAAAAATCTATCTTTTAAAGTATCTACCATTTTGATGGTTCTATAAATAGTGGTTTTAATTTCTGATGGGCATTCTAAAGATACAATCAAGTCAAGATATCCTTCTATGAAACTTACTTCACCGGAGTGATACAAAATGATACCTGGCAGTACTCGTGTTTCTTCATTAATGTTAGTGGAGATGGATAAGACTGCAGGTAAAAGAAGTAATGCAAAAACTGGACGTAACATTTTCATTACAGTCTGAAATGATTATTACTTCGATTTAATAAATGAGGTCGCCGTTTTAATTAAAGTAAAATTAAAATAATTAATTAAATGTATTATATTCTTTTTAAAGTTACCTATGATTATACTAGAATTATATTAATTTTAAAATTTTAAAATTTGAATCAAGTTTGATGTGTTTCTGATAATAAATTTATAAATGAAATCAAATTTATTGAATCTTGGATAATAAAACTAAAGATAATTAATCCTCAACATTCTGATTCTAATTAAAATGAAAATTAAAAATTAAAAATTAAAAGATTATATAGCATGAGGCTAATTAATATTAATAAAAGCTGATTATAGCATAAGGCTAATTAATATTATGGCCATAAGGCTAATTCTGAATAATAAAAATCAAAATTAAAATAAAAGCAAGCTAATTATATAGCTTATGGCTAATATAAAATAAAATAAAATTCTTAATATTAATAAAAGCAAGCTGATTATATTTTTATTATTCTAATATTAAAACGAAATTTTTCGATTTTTATTTTGATTTTTCTTTTTAAAATAAAAATAATAATAAAAACATGTTCCTAATAAAAGTATATAAACGTTTTTTATGGTTTTCTTTTTTTTTTTTTAGTTTTTTTAGGAATTTAAAAGAAAAGACTGACCCCTGGGGGCAAAAAAAAAATTCGTAACGGACTAATAAAAAATTGGGAACTTATAACTTAAAAGGGTAAAATGTGTATTTTGTGTATTGTAATAAGAAATATAAAAACTTAAACCTAAGGTATGAACACAAATAAATAAAATAAAATAAAATATTTATTTACAAAAATTTTATACAATCTAAGAGATTTTAACTCTTAGGAGGCAAATAGTAAAGTCTATTTCCTCTTCTAGTCATCTCTAATGGCAAAACAACTGGAGGTCTCTGTAATTCTGTTTCAGAAGACTCTTGTGTTGCTTCTTCCGTTCTTGGTGGTAGAGATTGAAGAGATTCATGCTCTCTTTGTCTTGTTTGACTTCTTGTAACTCTTGGTTCCACATCCCTCGGACCTCTGAATTGCTGGTGAGGTCTATACGACGGATCTTCTTTCCTATCATCTCTTGGGCCTTCAGATGTTGATAAATCCATTATTTCTTCTGGAGGTGTTACCTCATCATCTTTGGGAAGTGCTTCAGAACTTGGCACATTATCCCCTACAGTTTCTTCTGCAAGTGGTGTTACCAAAGTATCCTCTTGTACTTCTGCAATGACAGGCTGTTCCTCATGTTCAGAACTGTCTGAAATATATGAATCTTCTTGTCTGATTGGTGATAGAGACGGTCTATATCCTCTTACTTGAGTTCTTGTTTGGGGAGTAGAATTAATCAATCTACTTCCTTGAGGAGTATCAGGTATTCTTTGATTACAAGAAGTTTGTGTTTCTACTACAGGATTCTTTTGTTCTTGTGTTGAATCCTCTGGTATAGGTATAACATTTTGTTCATCATAAAAATTAGGGGGAATCCAAGAAGAAGTGGTTGGAGATTCTTGATCATCTACCTGTCGATTTACTTCTTCAGATTCCATACTTGTTCTTTCTGTTGTAACTTTCGGGGAATCCAATGTTTCTTGAATTGCATCTGGATTCCAAATCTCATCATTGTCAAATGAAAAATGAGATTCTGTAATCTTTTCTACTGGAATAATCTTTACATTATCCCGGTGAACCGGAAATAATTTCGTTGAATTTAAACAAGAAAGCATAAGCTTATTTGGCTCCTTTATTTGATTTACAATAAAAGGACCTTCAAATCTTTTGTTCAATTTAGAACTTTGTTCTGGTTTCTTTACAGCATTCACAAAAACATAATCGCCCACTTTCAATTCTCTTTGTGTGGCATGTTTGTGTTGCTGTTCCATAGCTTTAATGGTTTCCTTTTCTAGACTTTCTCTTGCTAAGTCTCTTATTGCTTCCATTCTTTCCACTACGACATCTACCTCATCTGATATGAACTTTCTATTTTCCGATTTATTTGTAAATGGAGAGACATAATCAGGCATCTCGTAGGGAAGTCTCTTTATATATCCATGCAGGACAAAATGTGGAGATGATCCAATGGATCTATTATACGAAGTATTAATTGCTATTTGAGCAAAAGATAGGTATTTTGACCAATCTCTATGATTATCCTTTACAAAATGACGGAGGAAATTTTCAATATCTGCATTCAATCTTTCAACTACACCATTTTGACTTGGTTTGTAGGGCAGAATATTGACTTTTTTTATCCTCCAAGCTTTACACAGCTCTTTGAACGCAGCTGATGTGAATTCTGGGGCATTATCTGAAGCTAGTATTTCTGGACTAGAATGCCGACATATCACTCTTTCTTGTAAAGCTTGAGCAAATTCTTGGCTCGTTCTTGTCTTACAGGCGACTAATTCGCAATATCTAGTCAAAACATCTCTGAAGACGAGAATGTGTTTGGCTCCTGAAATTGAACATGTGGGAAGTTTACCTATACTATCCACGTGTACTCTAGAAAACGGAGTATAAGGAAGAGGCCATCTGTTGATTTCAGCTTTTGGAGGTCTAGGACCTTTAACCTTAGCACAAGACACGCACTGAGAACAGTACTCCTTTACTAACTTACTTAAATGAGGAAAAACGTATCTCTCTCTAACTCGTTTTTCAGTCCTTTGCTGTCCTCCATGCCCACTTCCAAGTGAAGAATGGCACTGATCTATGACTGAGTAGATCATGCTATCTGGTACTTGTATTACCATAAGTTTCTTTTCGGGTTGCCAATAGTAAAACACTTTCTTTATGGAAAATATGTGGATTAGTTTTAGGGTTTCCTTAGCCCAATTTAACTAATTTCTTTTAATCTAGGTGCAATTTCTTTGTTCCCTTTGAAAGTTTCTTCTGTTAAATAAAATCTTTCTGTGTAAGTTGGTTTCTTTTCTCCTATTGAAAAAATAACGTTTGGAGCTTTGCTGGGTGCCTATCAAAATAATCAGGCCGGTATGGTTTGTTTTCCCGTCTTATCACTTTATAGTTGGAGAAAAAAACTGTTTTACAAACAAGTTACCAACGCCTAAGCGTCCGTCTGTTGTTGTTTGCGAAATATAAAACCAAAAGGTTGATTGTCAGTTAATTATAGTTGATTGGGTAACCCAAAACACTGTATCTTGAACTTTTGTGTGAGAAAGAAACAGCTTAAACATTCCCTTTCATATTAATATCATAGTTGAGTTTCCACGCCTCTTAAACACTCTGAAACAAAAGATAACGGTTTTTCCTTACCGTCATCTGACAATTGAAAAGAACTCCCCCTATTCCATAGTCACAGGCATCTGTACCTATAAAAAAAAATTTTCTTTGGTCTCATTGTTAATAAATATTACTTGAAAAAGGACAAAATTGTCGAAAAACCAATTTCTCCTTTAAGAGCTCAAATGCTTTTTGGTGTTCTTCTTTCCATTCAAACTTAACACTCTTCTTTATTAAGTTATATAATGGTTTCGCAATTAGTGCAAAGTCACTAATTAAAAAGCGAAAATACGAGAAAAATCCTAATAAAGGATTGTGTTTCCTTAACACTTGTTGGAGGGACGAAACTCTTCATCGATTCTATCTTCGCTGGATCCGGCGAAATTCCGTCTCTTCCTATTTTAAATCCTAAGTACAAAACCGAAGTTTGGAGAAAATGACATTTAGTCAATTTAACTCTCAATTTATTTTCTCTAAATGCAGTAAAAACTTTCTTTAAGTTTTCAAAATGTTCTCTGCCTTATTTTTACCCATGATTAAGACATCATCTAAATACACTTGGGCAATAGGTCCTAATAAATGGTTCAACGCGACTTGCATTGTCCTTCACCGCCATTATGTACTTGGGGCACTTTGCGGTCCCAATATAATAATCTGGATCTGGTTCCACAGATCATAATCCTCCTTCATCCTTGTACGCCTACATCACGATACATTATATTCTGCGTCGTTTCCTCCTCGGACCTTCAGAATCGACGCGCCGATATTAATAATTAAGGCAATCTATCAAGCTCCACAGCCTAGTAACTAAATCGTACTGCCTCCCCTCGCGCGATCACCCTGAGCCAATACTCTTCGCGTCTAATTCGAGGGCAGGGGGTTATACTTCTGGGACGCTGAAGGAGTTCAGATGCCGTATAGTTCTATTACAGACTCTTGGTTATTAGAATTTCTTTTTGACACCTCCCCCCACCAACCAACTAATCGAGGTCGCAACCTCAGTTCCCTTGGGCGAATAGCAAAAGCTTTCAATAACTATCCTTTCTATTTAAAGCCTGCCGAACTCTGTATAAAATTATGCCTATGTCTTCCAGATAGCGATGTGGAAGACGATACTGTTTTCTAAAAATGACTTTTGGAGCGTCTGGAGTAAGTTCTATTTCAAACTTCTGTATAGGACACACAGGAACTGCATCATCATCTAGAGCAATAACGTCCTTGTATTCCATTAACAAATCAAGAAGTTCTTCTAAATGCTCAGGTTTCTGTAAAATAGAAACATCTGCTTCTTCTTTACTTAAATTATCTGTAATAATCTCTCTGTATGCATTCTTCAATTGTTTATCTGATAAATTTTCTGAGCAGGTTACTATACAAGTAGAACCTATTTGCTTATTTTCTGTGGCAGTTGCAGTTTTATCAAAATTTTCTTCTTCAATAAGTTCCAAAATCGGATGACATTTACCTATGTTTTTATTTCTTCTTAAATAAAAAGGCTTGTCACTTAAATTAATATAATTCAATATAACTTCATTGTTTCTAACTGGGCATACAGAGTTTGCAAAATATAATGGCCCTAAGGAAAAAGCAGGTGTTATTAAACACTTCTTTTCCAGTCTCAAATCTTCTTTACTCTCAGGTCTGACTTTCAAATAGCCATAAGATTGAGCAGGTGCCATTGTTTCTTCTATTAATAGCAATTGAACTTCTATTTCTTCGTCTGCTATTAAAGGTCTTTCCTCTACTGGAGGAAGTTGTGAATTTTCTTTGTTCTTTTGACGAACAACGGAATTTTCATTTGTTTCTATCTTGGTAGGCTTCTTCAATGAGCCTTTAATAATAACTTTCTGGGTAGGCTTTTCCAGAATGGAGCCTTTATTAATTAATCTCTGTGTAGGCTTTTCACTTGAGCCTCTATTAATTACTGGTTTACAGTTATCACTGTAATTGTTTAATTTAAACTTATCATTCCTATTGGAATCTTTTCTATGATTATTAATCATTTTATCTTTCTTAGTTATCTTTTCATCTTGATTCATGAGAAAATAACTTCCTAACTTGGCAAAGATTTTAACTTTAATTTCGTTATCCTCTTCTTTAAGATTTAATTGCGATGAAGAAAGGTCTATAGTTATAGGTAGATTAGCTAAAATACTTGTACCTAATAAAATTCCATTCCAAGCTCCAGTGCTTCCAGTCTTACACACTAAAAAGGTAACTGGGTAATACTGTTGGTGTAGCCTTAAAAGTAGATCAACTTCTCCTATAGGATGGATCATCTGAGTTCCAATCCCTTGAACTATAATACTAGCTTCTTTAAGAGACAGTTTGAATCTTCCTTCTCTTTCTATTTCCTTTAATCTATCCAACGATATCAAACAGGTTGTGCTCCCCAAATCTAGTAGGCTATGAACTTCAACCTCGTTCTGACCTTTTGCTGGAGTCAAAAATATTGATAAAAAATAATGACATCCCAATTTTGGAGGTCTAATTCCTACACCAAAAAAACTAGAGGTTACTATAACACCTCTCTTCTTTAAGCTTGAAGTATTTTCTTTAATTACTGTTCTATTTACCATTTCTTCATTTAAATCTTTGCCAGACCTAACTCAAAAATTTGGTTCTCTTGTAGAAAGATCGGGTTGAAAAAACTGTTCGTTCTCTTCTTCTTCATCTTCAGCTTCAGATATTTCTTCATGTTCTGGATCTGCTTGATGATTAGAGATCAGGTGAACTCTGGTTGTTTTCTTAGGACTCTTACCTTGATAGCTACGCTCATTCTTTGAGTAAGAGTTTGGCTTTCTAGTATTTGAATCATTTTTTATCTCGACTCTTCGAGCTTTGACCCCATTATCAAAATCAGTGGGGTTATTATATGGTATTACCATATTATTTTCATTCTCATTAGGGATCCATACAGGGGCATTCTTGCAATTAGACGTCGAACCCCGGGCATGGAACTTTCTACATACTCTGCAATATGTGGTATTCCAACCACAGTTTCGGGAATGATGACCTAAAGATTCACATTTTAGGCAATAGTCCATTGACTTTATCTCTTTGCTGGAGAGTTTCTTAACTACTCCCTTATTAGGTCTTATATTTGGAGAAGGGCTTGTCCTTTTCCCTGAAAATTTAGAAGTATTCTTTTTATTACCCCATTCCATGGTTCTATTCTTCATGGAAGGGTTATATGTGGTTCTTTCTTTTCTAACTTCACTGTTACTAGTGCTATTGTTCTCTGTATAGAATACTCTAGCTGTATTTCTTCTATCTTGTTCAGCTCTATGGTTAGTCTGGAACAAGACTCCTTCTTCTATTTGACTAAGTTTCTCTAAAATTTCGACGAAACTTAAGTCTGGATTAAAGACTTTTAAGACTTTTTCTCTAAGTCTTCTATGATCTCTGAGCTCTTCCATACTCTCTAAAATCTTAGTCATTATTAAGATATTTATCTGTTGAGAAGTAAATCCAAAGGAAGTCTCGATATCTATGAGTTTTTTCTGATATTCCCAAAGGAGATTCTTCAAGTCCAACATGAATTCAGTAAGAGTTACATGTGGTCTCCTTTGAAATTTCATGAACTGTTTCAATAAACAGAAGATTGTCTCGGTTTTTTCTGGTTTGAGAAAAATCTTCAATTGAATTAAAAAGTCTTCTAGGGTCTTGCACCTAGAAAAGCTGCTATCTTTCAAGATATATTGGCGGGCCTCGGATGTGAAATCAGAAGAGATTGTAGTCTTAGCATAGTCTATTTTCTGTCTTTCAGTTATTAGGCCTAACGTGCGTATCTTCTCTTGCAACGTCGAAAGGTAATCTTCAAACTTAATGCCTACCCAAACTTGGGTCTTGGTATTTCTTCCATACAATTTTAATTCTTTAGGCAATTCTGGAAGTGGAGGGGCATACGCAGCGTTTGGATAATATCCTCCATAAGGGGGTCCATATGGGTATGGATTGTAACCAGGTTGCATTGTAGGAAGGGGTTGTTGCCAGCCTGTATGAGGTGGCTGCATACTTAAAGGATTATTTAAAGTATTTTGGGGATGCCCCCACGGGAACTGAGGTTGTCCTTCCCATATTAGCGGTATCACTTGGTTGGTTCTGTCCCCAAGTTCCACTAAACTCACTTCTATTGTTAAAAATTTCTGTTTGGCCATTCCAGGAAGGATAAGTTTTCTTTTTATTTGAAGGGGGAGTGGCCCCCGATGCATTTAAATGTATGTTAAAGGTGTTGTCCAAAACATTTGTCTTTTGGAGCACCTTAGGTATTCTTGTTGTATTTTCTGTATTTCCTGGTTGATGCCAGTCCCAAGCTGTTCTCTGATTTGGGTTTAACGACATTGTATCAATGTTAGAAGGAGGTAGATATACTGGAGGAAGTCCCATATCCTTTTGTGTGGGTTCCCTTATCTTGGGCTTTGCTCCTTTATTCTCTTCTGTTTTCTGTCCGTCAGTAGTCTTCACTTCTGTTACATCATGTTCTTCATCTTGATTAACATCTTCTGTATTGTCTTCTTTATTTATATCATCCATGTCCTCATCCTTGTTCTCTGTTGAATCACTATTTTCTAAGTCTTTATTATCCCCTTCAGCTCCACCTGAAGCTCCATTAGGGTCAACTGGTCCGGCTATAGCCCTTTGAACCAGGTAGCAGAGAATGAGAAACAATGTTGAAAATACGAAGACGGTAAAGACTATTGGTTCAGGCATAGTCATGATTAAACTTTAATTAATTTAAGTTAATCAATAAAAAAAAACTAAGTTCTCAAAAAAAAAAAACACTAAGTTTTCAAAAATATTTTTTCAAAGTTCCAAAAAAAAACGCTAAGTTTTCAAAAATTTTCATGAGAACGCTGTTTCAAAATTATTTTTTCAAAAATTTGACCCATGCCAGGAATATGTAAAGTTCTATTTTAAACTCAAACAAAAGAGTTTATTAACTTTTAATTAAATAATTAAAAATTAATTTTATTTCGAATTTAATTTATTAATTACTGTTTGAAATTTATCACTATTAAGAGCAAAAATAAGATGTCATAACTTACTTTCTTGAAGGACAAACTTAAAATAACTGATTTCTTTTAAAATTTATTTAAGTTCCGTTTTCAAAAAAGAAAAATAATTTTCTCAAAATTATTAAAGTTCAAAGTTCACAAAAATAAAAAATACATTTTCTTAAAATTAATTAAAAAATATTAAAGTTCTATTTTCAAAAAAAAAAATAATTTTTTCACGTTTAACATAAACTATCAAAGGCTTATGAAAATTATATTTAAGTTACAATTCTCTGTAATTAATTAATTAAGAAACAGCTATCCCCTTTTTCTAGTCGGGTGTGTTCTTAAAATGTTAAAGGTCAACTTATTTGTCAAAGGTGAACTATTGTTCTTCAAACTTCTTCAAAGTTCTTCAAAGTTGTTCTATGTTCTTCTATTAAATATTTTCTAAGTTGGAATCAATCAATTTATATACCAACAAATTTATTCTGTTATAATTTGGCTTTTTATAATTTCGTTGCAGTAGAAATAATTTTAAATTATTTTAGGTCACGGAAAAATAAATTATCACTTTTCTGTATCAAAATATAACAATTCTGTTATTTTTAGGTCAAAAATAATAATTTCTAATGTTTTAAATCAAAAATATAATTATTTTCTGTATTTTTGGTCAATTTGGGTAATTTGACCTTTTTCTGACCTTTTGACCTTTTTCTGACCTTTTGACCTTTTTCTGACCTTTTGACCTTTTTCTGACCTTTTGACCTTTTTCTGACCTTTTTGTGACCTTTGGTCAAAGTGACCTTGTCTGGGTGGCCTGGGTCTTGTCCAAAAGGTTTTACCTCACTTTGATAATTATTAATTAACTTTTCACTAAGTTACGGATTTCTGATAATTGAAAAAAAAACTTATTTTTTAATTCACTCAAAAAAGAACACTTGGCTTCTCAAGCCTTCACAAAAAAAACTGGGTTTAAAAAAAACCGGGTTAAAAATAACCGAAATCGCAATTTTACCACCTGAAAATATTCGCGGAACTACGTCAAATATGATTAGTAAATAATAATTATGAAAAGGTAATTAATAAATTTATTATTAATAAAAGTAAAAACGATATATATATATATATATAAAACAATGTGTGTGTGCTGTTGTTGTGTATGGCGTAATTAATACCGCGCGATAAAAGACACAAAGAAATGAGAGAGGGAAAAATGAACTCAGAAATGAACGGGGGTAAGAATGAACGAAGAAATGGGGGACAGTTGGGCCGAGATATCAATCCCTCACTTTACTCCTTTGGAGGTAAAATCCCTTTCCCTTCACTTCTCCCATTCAGCGACCAATTTCCCTTCCCCTGCTCTGGAGGCAATACCCCTTATTCAGTGCCTGATTTTAGTATCCCTCAACTCCTTTTCTCTTATCCCCTTTACTATTGATTCATATTTATTGAATGAATATAACCAATTCACGCACGCACTTATTTTGACTTATCATTTTTCTAACTTGTCGTATTGTATTCTGTCACTGTTTTTGAGCTTTAGCAATCTTTGACTAGCTCTAATTACTTTACTAATTATAATTAACGAATAATTTTTTCACTAAACTCATTGCCTAGGTCTATACTATCTTTTTTTAGTAGAGGGGAAGTGGGGGTGGGGCGGGGGGTGGGGGAGAGGGGGGGAGGGGGGTGTCAAAAAAAAAAATTAATTAAACTGATCTTAATAATTATTTTAAAGCTATAATTGCCTATTTTTCTATTTGATTCTCAAAAGATCTTCCATCTAAGGAACGCGTACAATTAAGACAAAAATGCAAATGCTAATTTTGTATTATTTTCTAGATTTTTGCCTTAAAAAAAACACAAAAAAAAAACATACAAAATGAAAAATGAAGACAATAATGTCACTAATTCAAAATTTAGTTTTATTTAATATATTTTTTAATTTTTAAATATCTATATATAAAAAAAAAAAAAAATATCTTGTTTTTTTTTTTCCAAAATTTTTCAAAAAAAAGTAGCCCTTTTTTTCTATGGCTATCATGGGGAATTTTTATCTGTCACCCATGTAATTTTTTGAAAACAATAAAATATATGTTTTCATTTAAATTTTAACACCTTTTTGTGTTGAAATTTGCACAAGCTGAAATATACTATATATAATAAGACCCAATAGGACAAGAATATATCATATACCATTTGTATACAATTTCCTAATCTAAATCACTATTGGAATTTATACAAGGGTCTATAAGGCATAATATGGCCTAATTGACTATATTATGGTATATATTACTTGTATATAATTCCCTAATCTAATTTAAACTTTAGTGTAAAATTTATTTTTTGTGTGGAAATAATTTCTGTACTCACTGTACGTCTATTTGTTTTTCCACCTTTCACAGCTTGGCAAAGGTTTAGATTTGGAAACATC
>JABUQX010045183.1:70000-73830 GCA_015478945.1 Trachelipus rathkii | reverse complement strand
AAATCTGAACACATTGAACTTTTAGATCTAATACTTCTTTTCCAGACCATAGTCTCACTAAAATACAATTAACGCAGGTAACAACATACCCTCATGTAAGACCCTAGCGCACTAAAGACTTAAGTCCCTTTACATTCACCAACGATTTAATTGCACCAGCCACCTTCCTGCCATTCACAACTTTCCTACTAACTCTGCTAATCCGTTCCCTTCTCATCCAACATATTCCCTAAATAATTTAAACTAGACACTTGTTCCAGGCCGCTCACCATCTAACATAACTTCACACTGAGGACTGTCTTCACTCACAACCATAACCCTACTCTCTTTCCTACGTTTACTTTCAAACCCCTCCTTTTACACCACCCTGCCAAAATCTCTCTAACCAATCCTCTCAAACTCTTCAGATTCGTCACACAAAACCAAATCATCCGCAGATAATAGGTAGGGCACCCTCCATCATTCTAACTCCATTTCCTGTCACGCCCACCTTCAATTCTTTCATAACCCCATCCATATACAAATTGAAAACCAAGGAGACATAACACACAACCTGCCTCACTCCGCTATTAATTAATACTAAACCAATCACTTTTGACACCAATGTTATTCTTACACACGCCTCACTATCATCATACATACTTTTGATTCCATTTCAGAAGCTATCACCAACAACTATGATATCACTAACACCTGCATAGACCTTCCCTATTAACCCTATCATACCCCTGTTGCAAATCCATAAAACCTAAATACAATTTATTCTTCCTCTCTCTCGCATTTTCTCTGTCATTTGCTTCAATGTAAAGATTTGATCCACACATCCTTTACTACTCCTAAACGCACCTTGTTCTTCACCAATCAGTCCTCAGTCACTCGGTGCACTCTTTTCGACCAAAACACCGGCATATATCTTCCCCTACAACACTAATAAACTAAATACCCTATAAATTTCTACAGTTCCCTTTATCTCCCCTACCCTTAAATAAAGGTTACTATTACTGCTCTCCTCCAATTCCTCGGAAACTATACCCTCCAATAAACGCTTTATTACACAAACTTCCAAATCCAATCCAATCACCATCCTTGCCTCCGTTCTGATCATTTCACCAGTATTTTCATCTATACCTGCAGATTACCATTCTTCAACTTTCTCACTTCTACCCATTTCTCCTCTTTTGCCTAATAATCTCCATCCCCAAAAATACCTATCCTTTGACCATCAAAACCCAACACACAGTCATTACACCTCATCATTACTGCCAATATTTTACAGATTTTCAAGTGTTCTTTCCACACTCCACTCAAATCCATTTCATCAGTTTACAAAAACACCAACCCTATTCATTATTCTAAGCAGTTTCCCTTTCTAATTCTTTAACCTTTCGCGCTTCCTTCCAAAAGAGCTTCCTTTTCACTTGTATGTCCCCATTCATCCTCCTTCCAAAAACTTTTCATTTACCTCTTTCTTTCTCTTACGTTATGCATCTTTTTAGCACATTCCTTTTTTTCCTTTCCTTATATTTAATTCAAGCAATTCTTTCTTTTTGAAACTTCATCATTGCTTTTAGTACATTCAACCACGCTTCTTTTTTATTTTAACCGCTTTGCATCACCTCTTCATTTCCACCACTCACTGTTATCATTCTTACTTCCTATTTTAGCACATCCACATACTTCTTTTTGCACTGCTAACAATTGACTTCCTTCATTTGCTTTCAGATTTATTCAGTTTTCAACTTGTTCACATTCAACTGATTTACTTGCGAGCGTTCTTTCATATACTTATCCTTATTTACCTTGTTCACCTAAACTTCACTCTTAATTTTACCCACTTCTTTCTGTATCACCTTCCTCTCCATCCAAGTCCCCACTACTAATTTACATTAGAACAACATAATGATCCGATATTCCCATTCCTAACCCCTCACTGATTAACATCCAATACATACTTCAACATCTCCTTCTTCACCAACACAAAATCAAATCATACTTTTCACTTTGCATACCATCTCACCTACACCAACTCTAGTGACTAGTATTACTTATGGATACTCTTTGTGTTTAAAGAAAGTATTACTTACACACATACCTCCCCCCTCACAGAAATCAATCACCTTTCCTATCATTTTCTCATTTTCTCCTGACACCCTAAAACCACCTGTTATACCATCCTTTTTTTGCATCATATATATATATATATAATATATATATATATATATATTTATATAATATAATATATATATATATATATATATATATATATATATATATATATATATATATATATATATATATACACTGTATATATAAAATCTGTATTAATAGTCAATATTTAGGCCTTGAAGGGGTATTGGTACTACTGTATAATTTAAAACATCTTCAATATACATAAAAAAGAGGTAATTTTAAAAAAAAATATTTTGTTTTAAAAAAAAACGTGTTTTTTTTTTTTTCAAAAAATTTTTTTTAAAAAAAAAAACGTTTTTTTCACAACCCTAGTTCTAACTTTCCTGTCCACACGCTCGTCTGGCATAATTTTGGTTGAAAGTGAATGATTGTTGTTTTTGTTTTGTTTTATGCTTTTATTACTAATATTTATTCTTTTCTTCTGGCAGGAATATATTTTTTTGGTAACAATTCTGTTTTTTTGAAACCTTATTCTGTGACGACTGTTTTGGACTAATTATTAAAGAGTGTCAAGATTTTTTCTTTTGACATCTAAGGTATTTATTATTATTATTATGATTGCTTTTTGCCTAACATCAAATTTTATTGTTATTATTATTGCTCTTTGTTTAATTATACTAATTGATAATTTATTATTATTACTATTATTATTATTACTTTTACTATTAATTAAATTATTATTATCATTATTATTATTATTATTATTATTATTATTATTATTATTATTATTATTATTATTATTTTTACTTATTCTTACGCTTATTATTATTATTATTATTATTATTATTATTGTTATATTGTATTATATGTGTATATATTGTATAGCTTATGGCTGATATTGCTTTTTCCAGTTTGTGAACTGGAAAAAACTGGTCGGCACAACGACCAGTTTTTTTTCTTCCTCTTGTTGTGGAGAAGTTCCCCTGAAGGATTGGAAGGATTGTCCCCAGAGATTGTCTCCTAAGATCCAATTGTTTCCCCCTTCATTTGGTCTGCAGTCCTGAGGAAGAAATTACCCTTGACCCAATACCCCTGAAGAAGAAATTACCCTTGACCCAATACCCCTGAAGAAGAAATTACCCTTGAACCAATACCCCTGTACCAAAAATTACCTCCTGAACTAATACCCCTGTACAAGAAATTACCCCTGAACCAATACCCTTGTACAAGAAATTACCCTCTGAAAATTACCCCCTGAAAATTACCCTCTGAAAAATTAACCACTGAATATTCCTATTGGACTTGCTCCATTTATATTTCCCCCTGAAATTGTTCCCCTGATTTGTGTATAAAGGAATTTGTTTTGCTTTATGTACTATTAATTTTTGTTTTATGAATTATTTATTTGAAATTTTGCTTTTGTACTATTATTTTTTGATGCCTTTATGAAAAAAAGTAGTTAGTTTGATTTTGTTGCTTTTTTAATACTATTATTTTTTTTGATCTTTTGAATTGCTTATTTAATTTTTTTGTATTAATTTGTCTTATAATTTGCTTATTTAAGTTTAATTGATTTTTTTTGTATAATTGAGTGTATTATAAATTGCTTAGTTTTTGTTTGCATTTATTATTGTATTTAATTTGCTTGTTTATATATAAGTTTGTTTATTTTTTAGACTATATTGACGACCGACTGACGT
>JABUQX010045183.1:52500-62500 GCA_015478945.1 Trachelipus rathkii | reverse complement strand
TGGAAAAATTGGATGAAGACCAGTATGTAAGAGGGAGTTTTGGAAATAGGTATGGCAGGATAGGTGGAGAGAAATGGAAGGGAACGTGAACAATTGGGGAGGTGGGAGGGGAGTGGATGAGATTTAAAGGGCTCAGTAGATGTGAAGAGGCTAGAAGGTCAGTTGTGGACTATAAAGGGTGGGTGCAGGAGCAGAAGGATAAGGGCAGTGAAATGGTGGATATGAGGAGGTGAAAGGAGTGTGTGAAAAGGAATAAGAGAGCTTATGTAGAAATGGTTTTGGGAAAATAGAAACGAGGAAAGTGGAGGTATATTAGACGGGTTCAGATGTGGAACCTAAAGATGGCGGTGGAGAGGAACGAAATGAGAAGAGTCAAAAGAGAGATGTGGTAGAAAAGTACCTGGAAAAATGAATCGGGGAGCAAAGATGTTTGAACGAAGTTAAGTTAAAAAAAGGAGAAGACAGGAGGGGTTGGGGGAGGGATTAAGGGAGGAGATGGGGAGTGGATAGGAGGAAAGGAAAGGGGTGAGGGAGAGGTGGGGGGAGTATTTTAGTGGACTTTTGAAGGAAGTGGGAAAAGGGAGGGGAGGAAGATTCGCACTGATGTGAGGGTGAGGTGTGAATTGGGGGGGGAGGGGGAGGATGAAATACAATTGGAGGAAATTATTAGGGCCCCTGAATAAAGAAAAAAAAAAGGGAAGTCCGCAGGTTTTGGAATGTGTGAGTAATGGAAATGTTTTTGGCAGAACGGGATGAGAGGGGTGGGAGGAAATGGCGTGTATATAGGCTTATCATAGATAGTATGGTTGGAGGAGTTGTGAGGTACGACGGATTGGGAGGAGGTTTGTTTGGTTCCCCTGTAATAAGGGGCGAAAGGGGGATAGGATATGGAATGGGAAATTATAGGGTATATGTTCCTTTTAAGTGTGGTAGGTGAAAGTGTATGGGAGAATACTGATGAGCAGGAGGAGAGGCTTAACGGAGCGGGAGCATGGGGGAAAAAAGGGAAGGAATTTAGGGAGGAAGAGGGCTGTGTGGATAATGTTTATCACTAAAGATGCTTTTGTGGAGATACCAAGTAGTACGAGAGGAAAGGGAAAGTGTAAGGGTGTTTTTTAGATTTAGAGAAAGAATATGATAGAGTGAAGAGGGGTGAATTGTGGAGGGGTGTTGGAGGAAAACGGAATAGTGGGGGGTACTCTCTAGGTAATAGGTATTAGGGCTTGTTTATAGGATTAGTAGAAGTGTGTGTGAGAGTGCGTAGGAGGGGACGAGTGAAGATGTTTGGGTGAAGAGGACTTGAGGCAGGGGGTGTGTAATGTCGCCGTGGCTATTTAATTTGTTCTATGTAGAAGTGGTGTGTAGAGGAATGGTTGAGCGGAGGGGAGGGGGGCTGGAATGATGAATGGAAACGATAAGAAGGGAAGTGAACAATGATTGTTTGCGACGAATACTGCCCTAAGTGGCGAAGATTTTTAAGATTATTTAGTGGATGGATGTTTGGGTACAGGGGGAGGGATGTAATGGAGGAGGTAGAAACATAGAGTAGGGAGAAAGGAATGAGAGCCTTGAGTGGTCTGAGAGAAATTATGGAAATGGGGGGGATCTTATCGACAGAAAGTTTAAGATAAGCCTTTGAAAAAATTTGTGGTACCAAGCGTGTTTTGTTGGTATGGGGTGTGGAAACGTGGGTTTGAAATGCAAGGTCCCAGGAAGAAGTTGGAAGTATTTGAGATGAAGGGGTTTAGAGCGGTTTGGGGGTTAGCAGAAAGGAGAGGATTAGGAATAGGGGGTGAGGGAGAGATGTATTGGAGGAAATGGTTTGGGTGGAAGAGCGGAAGAAGGGAGATGTTAGATGTAATGGTCATCTTAGTGGAGAATGGAGGAAACAAGAGAGGGTAGGAGAGTTTGGGAGGTCGGAGGGATAGGAATGAGAAGGAAGGGCGGAGACCTAAGAAGGTAGATGGATTGGATGATGCAAAGGAGATGCGCCGGAGGAGGGAAGGGATGAGGGAGAAGAGGGTAAGGGTTGGCTGAGAGATAGAGTGGGGTCGGAGGAGGTTGGGTGAGTGGCGAGATAGGGGAGGTGTGAGTGAGAGAGGCTGTACGTAACAGCCACTACCCCGCTCAAGCGGGACAAAAAGTGGCAAAGTACTAATAAATAATAATAATAATAATCATGATATATATTATTATATATAATATATATATTATTATATATATATATAATATATAATATATATATTAATATTATATTATATATATATCTTGCCTACCCATGTAAAAACATCTAGCTACGCCATGATATACTGATCTATAAATATATATAATATATGATATATATATATATATATATATATATATGATATATATATATATATATATAGATAATATATAATATATATAATTATTATATATAATATAATATATATATTATATATATATATAATATATATATTATATATATATATATATATAATATATATATATAATGATATATATATATATTATATAATATATATATAATTTAATATAATATATATATAATATATATATATATATTATATATTAATATATAATATATATATATATATATATATATATATTAATAAGTATTATAATATGGGATTATGTTGGGATTATAAACAAACATACAAAGTGACAGGTAAGTCCCTGACCTGAAAATGAAAGTAATTTAATTATCGTTTTGATATAAAAATATGAGAAATGTATACGTAATATATATATATATATAAATATATTATATATATATATATAATATCATATATAGTATATATAATATATATATATCTATATATATATATATATTATATAATATATAATATATTATATATATATATATATATTATAATATATATATATATATATATATATATATTTCTGGAATCTATTCAAAATTCTCTAATACTTTCGATATTAGAGAGAGTAATAAAATATTTCCATACGAAGCAGGCCTGTTAGGAGGTTTTTTCGCCTTTTGTATACGGATTATTTGAGCGTGTTTCCAGAGAGGTTAAAAAGCGTTAGTTTGCCATACAACGTTAAATATTTTAGTTTGGGCTGTGATTGCTTTGATACCGAAGTGTTTTCGATGAATACGTTATTATTCATGTTATTATATATAAGTCAATATCCGGCCAGAGGGGAACAAAGATGTGTTCACAGCTTTATTTAATAAAAACTCTGCATCAACTGCTATAAACATCGTTCTGAAAATTATTATGAAAACAAGACTATATAATTTTACATATAATTAATATATAAACAAGCATAATAAAAACATAAATCTATTTAAATATCAGTAATTTTAGAAATACTTACCACAAAATAATATACCTGGATAATTGAATATAAATTTATTAGATAAACATTAGCAATACTGAAAATTTTGCATAGAAAAAATATACATTTATAAATAGACATATATTTATTTGTATTTCCTTTCGTTTGTACTTGATGGTTTTGCTTATTGCTCTTTTCGTTGTTATTGTCTATTATATAAAAAAAATGCATAATAGTTACCTTGTTTATTGTCTCGACTGCTTTCTCATTTTGCTTAATCGGCTTTAAGCTCTTCATAATGTAGATAACTTTGAACTTTAACTTTTTCACAATTAAGTGACTTCCACTTAAGATGGCTCCCTACAAAGGTGTCATAAAAACCTTGTTGCACCTCTCTCTGGCACTGAAGCATTCTAATTGTATTCATCCGCTCTTATTTATTAAGTTATTTAATATTTTTTAAGAATAAAAGAAATGTTTTCTTCGATTATAAAATATTTTATTATTCTTATTTTATCAACAATTATTTTTATAATTTGATTATTTCTACGACCTTTAACAATATATAATATATATATACATATATAATCTATAATTAATATACATATACCATATATATTATATATATATATATAGTATTCATATATATATAATATATATATATATATATATATATATATATATATATAATATATATATATATATATATATATATATATATATAATATTATATATATATATATATATATATATATATATATATATATATATATAATATATATATAATATATATATATATATATATATATATATATATATAATATATAATATATATATAGTATATATATAAATATATATATATATATATATATATATATATATATAATATATTATATATAATATATAATATATATATATATATTATATAACCTGTATATAAATAAATATATAATATAATATATATATTATATATATATATAATATATATTATATATATATATATAATATAGTATATATATATAACTGTAATATTATTATATATATATATAATTATATAATATATATTTATATATATATATATATATATATAATATATATATATATATATATAATATTATTATATAAATATATATATTATATATTATATGTATATATATTATATATAATATATAATATATAATATATATATTAATATATATTATATATAATATATATATTATATATATATATATATATGCATATATATATATATATATATATATAATATAATATTATTAATCATATATATAGTATATATAATAATATTATATTATATATTAATGATATATAATATAATATATATAATATATATAATATATATATATTATATTATCATAACCATATATAATATATATATAATATATATATATATTATATGATATATGAGTATATTATATATATATATATAATATTATATATATTATATATATATATAATATATATATAATATATATATTATATATATATAATATATATAATATAATTATTGATTACAATATATAACAAAGTAAAAATAGTAGCAAATTTTCGACTATATTTTTGGAAAGATCTTTTATTATTAAAAAAAAAAATAAGAAATATATGCAAATATGGATTAATCATTTTAAGCAAAATAAGCGCGTGTTTAGGGCATCAAGGGCAGGGGCACCACAGAAATTTGAATTAATTGGCTTTTTTTACATCTGTTTTGTCTGAAAATTATAACATGGTTCTGTATAGATGATCTGTATAGATCATTAGCTTACCAACTGCGCACTTCACGAGTTATATTTGAAAGATATGAAACAACTGTTACAAGCCAGCTCAAACTGGCAAACGTATCAGAAGAAAGATACCCAAAGACGGAAATGCCACCAGAGTACTATCTGAACATGAAGGGATAACATCGTGTCACCACCTTTTTAGGAGCACAATGTTCTAAACTGAAGCTGAGATGACAGAAAGGGAGAGATATAGAAAGAAATAGCAGAGACGGTTTTCTTTTCTAAGTGGTGTGTCACATAATGCTACTTTATCATTGACTGAAATTGAAAGGTGTCCTCAGTGCTGTCAAAAAGCTAAATGATGCTTAAACAAAGGATTTCAACACTATTTTCGCAGCTGAGTTTCAGCAATTACACTCGTATACGCGCCATAAGTTAGTGCAGCAAAAAATGTAAAAACAAGATTATGCATGCATGTATAATCTTGGTTTTACATTTTTGCTGAACTTTATTAAATGATTGTAGAGGACAATACTGAGTGTGTTTTTTCAAATGTAGATAGCTTTCGTATATTTTTAACATTATTAGCCACAAATTTTCATTTTTTAAGTTAAAGTATATTAAAAATTCCAATCAGAATAACCTATGCATATAAGAACTAGGCTAGATGTCTTATCTCTACCTAGAAGAATAGAAGCAGATGTGTTGCCTAAGATTAATTTTGAGGATCAGATCAAAGACTTTGCCATTAAAAAATGTAGAAGAAAACTTTTCAACTATAAATAAAGTGGAAGTATACATAAACAAATATTATTTTCGCATCTTTCCAAAAAATTTTTGTTATGATGAAGATTGGTGTTGCGGATGAAAAGAGGTTTGACTTTTGATTTTTTATGGTTGGTTTGGTATTGATTATTTAAAATTGTTGAAGTGTACACACATATTATATTATTAGTGAGGGGGGTTTATGTTTGTAGGTTTTTTATTCTATTATGTATTTTATTGTCTCCTAGGTGTTTTAGTATATAGTATTAGTGTGATTATATATTATAATTATATAATTATTATTATATATTATATATATTTATATATATATCTATTATTGAGTAACTAGTAGTTATGGGATTGGTTTGTGATGGTGTTGATGGATGGTCAGGTAGTTTTATTAGAGGTATATTATAATATGTATTTATTTTTTGATTTATGAATATATATTATATATATTAGTGTTATATATATATATATATAATATTGTATATATTATATTTTTATATTTGTATTATTATTATTTAATATTAATATATATATAGTGTTATTTATATAGTATTATTATTTATGTATATATATTATATATATGGTAATGTATGTATATTATATATATATATATATATATGGGGCACCAAAAATGTTTTATAATTGTTGTTATTTAGGGCCCTATATGGGTCCTAATCCAGCCCTGATGTCAAGATTCCTTTTCAAAATTATTGGAATAATTATTGTGTTTTAATCAATTAAGCAAATTATATATTTGGTTATGGAAGCATCATAACGTGGAGCCTACAATACATTGATTTCTATACGTTGCGTTTGTTATGGATTTTGAAACTTAATCGCAAAGTCTGAAAGCCGCTTTGCTAACCGCCATAGAAATTTTCAATAATAAAGTGGATTGTCGTTGTATATCACACTGTTCGATTTATGCTACTCCAAAAGCAAAAGATTTCTGTAAATTTTTTACTTGTGTTGTGTTTGGTCTCTTCTCTATTTATTAAATCAGTGTGCAAATTTCCACCCTCTCTGATATTAAGATATAAGAACAGCAACACACACACACACACACACACACCCACACATATATATATATATACACTACATATATATATATAATAATAAATCTGTGATAAATAATGTATTCTAAGTATGGCAGATATTCAATTTTATATATATCTATAATATATTTATATATATTATATATATATTATATAATTATATACAGGCGTTGCAGTCCAAAGGATATGAAGCAATGCTGCCCTAGTAGAAACAGTAGTAACTTCAAAGAAATTGAGATAGGATTCAAATCTTATACAATTACAAGTTAATATATTAACAATTACATCATTCCGCTATTGTTAGCATTATAAGAACTGTAATTCATCAATCTCTACTTATAAATATATTCTTCTTCAAAGTCGGATAACTGTTATACCATTCGTAAGGCCAGTTGCGAATTTGGTGAGAAGAGAGAGAGAAGACAGAGAGAGAGAGAGAGAGAGAGAAGAGAGAGAGAGAGAGAGAGAGAGAGAAGAGAGAGAGGAGAGTAGAGAGGAGAGAGAGAGAAGAGAGAGAGAGAGAGAGAGAGAGCGCATGTAAATCTGAGTTCATAGTCATAAGTAGAGAGACAAAGAGTGAACAATTTCCCCGCTGAAATACTTTTTTGTTTATTAACATAAAATCATAAGAAATTTAGTGTCTTCTTCTATTCTAGAAGCACATTTTTTTTTCGTTTAAAACACGAAATTTATGTAAATAAGATTAAAAAGTCTTTAAAATAATTATTTTACTTAAAATTTTCAATAGTGTTATTTGTAGAAAAATAAGAAAAACATATCGGTATGTTAAATTAACTTCTCTGAAGGGGAAGTCTTTTTGTGCTTTTAGCGCGTTTTCAAGCGTCCACGTAGTGCCCGTAACGTGCAGTGACGTTCCACTTTAATGGTGGAGAATTATAATTCTTTTTTCACATTTGAAAGAAATATCGAGAGTACAGGTAATAAGTCTAAGCAAATATTATGCTTTCCAATAAGTTATTGTGCCTATATATTGATATTTAAATAAGTATTCGAATATAATATTCAAATTTAATTGATATATTTCCTATGAATCAAAAATATATTAAGTGAAAAATAAGTAATTAATCTGGAAAACTGTCCCTTATGAACGAAGTGCCAATTTTTGAAATTTAGAGTAAAACATAGTTTCCAGCTTAGCTGTTAATTATCTGAGAAAAAATTTAAGAATAAAACCAGTGCATGTTCCTATCCATACCAACAAGTAATAAAAGGTATTGTAAAGTCGAGAAAATTTAAAAATAGATTAACATAATTAACATAACGTAGAATAATAATATAGAAAATATTATATAAGTTAGTATTATATATATATATAATATATAATATATATATACTATATTATATATATATATATATATTAGTATATGTTACTATATATATATATATGGTATGTATTATATATATATAATATATATATATATATATATTATATATATATATATAGTATATATTATATAGTATATATATATTTATATATATATATATATAATATATAATATTATATATTATTATATATAGTTATATTATATATATATGATATTATATATATTTTATCATAAAAGTAGTATAGTATATATATATGTAATATATAATATAATATATATACTATGATTATATATATTAGTAGAATATATCATATATTGTATGATTTATATATAATATTCATATTATATATATATTTTATTTATTTAAATATATAATATGTGCGTGTGTGTGTGGTGGTGTTGTGGTGGTGTGTGTTGTGTGGTGTGTGTGTGTGTGGTGTGTGTTTGTGTGTGTTGTTTTCGAATTTCTTTCCAATGAATGCTAAGCGATCGCAGCCCCTGATTGATATATTATATATATATATTATATAATATATATATATATTATATATATATCAATATTATATATAATATATATATATATATTATATATATATAATAATAGTATATATAATGATATATAATAACTATATATATATACTTGGTATATATATATATATCTATCGTATATAGTATATATATCTATATTATAATATATATATATATACTATAGTATTATATATAATGTATAGATAATTATTTATAAATATATAGTTTAATATATATATATAATTTATAATATTATATGATATATATAATATATATATAATATATATATTATATAGATATATAGTGTTGTGTGTAGGTGTGTATGAATGCGTGGGTGTAAGGTGTGTGTGTGTGTGTGTGTGTGTGTGTGTGTGTGTGTGTTGTGTGTGTGAAATCATGTAGGATTGGGTGAGCAACTGGAACAAGTATTTGAGTTTAAATATTTAGGCAATATGTTAAATGCAAAAGAGAACGGATGATGCAGAGTACAGTACGAAAGTTGTAAGTGGTAGGAAGGTGTTACAATTTTATCTTTGGTGGATGCAAGGGACTAAATCTTGAATTAATGCGCTATGGTTTTGCATTATATTATGTTGCCACCGGTGCTAATGTATTGCTGCAACACTATGGTGTGGAATATGAGATACAGATCTAAGGTGTAGTTTGTTCAGATGGATTAAAATATTAGGGCCGTGTTATGTGTAAGAAGAATTGATAAAATGAGTAATGACCGTGTTAGGGAGCTGTATAGTGTGAAAAACGGCGGGAATGAGATAATAAACGAAGGTATAGAAAGGATAGATGATACTTGGTTTGTTAAACATAGAGGTGAGTGTTATGGGAGGTTGGGAAACCTAAGAAAAAGGGATTGAGTCAGTAATGAAGTGTCTGAATGAGAGGAATGTGAATTTTGTTCATCCGGGATTAATAGCGCATAATAGGAATGAATGGCGGGGTTTTTGTGAGGGTCCTGATTGACGAGATACACAGTGGGGTTTTTTGCAGTGTTGTGAAGCCCATGGGTGGAATGAAGGTAGGGTATGGGAGCTTTCCTTTTTGACTAACGTCATGTTCATCTACTTAACTATTCTATTTCTGGTTCATGTTGTATACCCTGCTCCTATCTGGGGACATGTGGAGTAGTATATATATAATATTATATATAGTATATATACTTGGGTTATGTAAGGATAGTATATAGGTATTTATTTAGGTATTTTATTAGGTTAGGTATGGTTATTAGTTTATTTTA
>JABUQX010045183.1:25000-30000 GCA_015478945.1 Trachelipus rathkii | reverse complement strand
AAACACTGGAGTAAATTCATCGTGAACTGCGGAATGAGACAAGAATGATGCTTTTAACAAGGCAGCAGGATGGCTAGATTTGGAGAGAGAGGTCAGAGCCAACAAATGGTAGGAGAAGGAGGAATAGCAAGGTGTGCTACCCTTCGTCCCAAAAGAAAAGGCAGCACCTTTTGGGAAAAGGATGTTGAGAAATTTAAGATGTTATGAACCGTGCTTTGCAAAATGGCCAGTAATTAGGATTCTGAGGTATCTCTTGCAGAATCGGTGTCAGAGCAGACGGTATTGGGGTTTGAAAACGAAGATAACTTGTACACATGATGATTGTTTCCTCTTCGAAGAGAGAGTTGCCATCCACCATTGGATCAAACTTCAAGGCTCACCTGGGGGGACGATCGAAAAGCTCCAGTGGAGATACGGATCGCTTCGTTTCGGATGGCTCTAACAGCGGTGTAGTAGTGTTATTGGGAGCCGACCATAACTGCCACAGCCATAATCCAGTTCGATCGGATTAGGGCTACGTAAAGACGGCTAAAAGGGATTTGCGTATCAGCACCCCAAGATTTGAGGCGAGATGAACGTAACAAGGTCAAGGGCTGCGATGACAAAGTTGTTTTTTAGGTGTTTTATATGCGGTGCATATGTTAAGTGGTCATCTAGGATGGAGCCCTAGAAATTTGACCTGTGAAGTTACAGGAATTGGGCGAACCATATAAGGTTAGGTTCGCTGGAGAGTGGCAAGTTTCTTTGATTTCCCTTTTTTTCTTAAAAAAAGCACTGCTGAGGTTTGGTGGGAAGAAAAAATGGAAAAGCCATGGGAGCTAGCCCCCACTGTTGAAATATTTCCAATTCGCTAGTTGAAGTTGCCGGTTACGAGGAAAAGGGCAGCCTGGCACCGGCTATGTATAATGCTAAATCATCAACATATAGAGAAAAATTGACAGTCGCTGGGAATAGAGTAACAAATATCATTTAAATCGAGAAGGCAAATAGTAGTAACACTTAAAACCACTACCCTGCGGAACGCCTTCATCCCAGAGTAAAGTGGCGTGACAGAATAGAAGAGCACCGAACGTGCATGGGATCTGTTGCACAAAAGACATGTTTAATTGAAAAGAGGGAGTTTGTACCGCGAAAAAAGCCGAGCGGAATGGAGTTTAAGGAGGATCCCAGTTCTCCACGTTGTCGTAAGCTTTTCGAGGTCAAAGAAGACGCCAAGAACCATCCCACCAGTTGAGAAGGCTTCCCGGAAGGAACATGTCATTGGGTCAGTTTTAACAAGGGTCGCGTCGAACGATTTTCCGAAACCAAACTGGAGCGTTGAAAAAGCTTGGCGACTCTCCAAAACAGGGAGAAAGCGGCCTGAAACCATTTTTTCCATTAATTTACAGGTATGGCAGCGTCAGGTGAAATTAGGTCCTTGGTTATCCGCCAGCTTCGGATCTTTCCCAGGTTTGGGGATAGGATTACAAAAGCTGTAGTCCAAATAGATGGAAAAGAGGATTCGATTCAGATTCTGTTATACAGATCCAGCAAAAACGCTGATGCGGAGGGATGAATATGACGGAGCATAATGTACGAAATCATGTCTGGACCAAGAGCACCATCTTTGCTATTCGCCAGTGCAGTTTGATACTCTGCAAGTGTAAAAAGACGGTTGTAGGTATGATCTTCCCCTTTCGCTGTTGAAAAAGTCTGCAGGCTGTGTACAGTTCTCAATTTTTGAAAGCTTCAGTTGTAGCTGGGAAGAACCTCGAATGGGGCTAGCGAAGCTATAACCCTAACGCATCCGCTACCACCGCAGGAGCGGAGATCGTATCAGTTATATCAGGCCCATAACGGAGGACTGTGGGTGAGGAGTTATTGGAGCGACGAGATATTTTCTGTGTAACTTTCCACACTAAAGGAAGGGAGTTGTGGAGTTAACAGTCGATATGTAAGTTCGAAAATATTGTTTACGCGTTTGACGATTAATTCGCCGAGATCTCGCTGCGGCTGCTTTAAAAATAATCATGTTTGGGGTGGTACGGGTCTTTTTTGTATTGCCTGTAGAGTTTCTTCTTCTCTCGGTTGGCTTGTGCGCACTCTTGGGACCACCAAGGGGTTGCCGACCGCTTGCCTGAGGAAGACTGCGGGATGCAAGCTTCCGCTGCCGAGATGACTACTTTCTGGAAGAAGCAAAAGGCATCATCAACAGTCGGAAATCGTTTATTGAAAGGAGAAAGAGGGATAGCGGTGGTCTGATAAAAAGGAGCCCACTCCGCTCGACATAACGCCAATTATATAATATATATATATATATATATATATATATATATATATATATATATATATATATATATATATATATATATATATATATTATATAAGTATATATTATCATATATATATCTCTCTTATATAATTTATTTTGCGGGGAAAATTTAGGGGACCCCAGGGGGCCAAAAAATTTTATTTAAAAAAAAAATTTTCTAGGGGGAAAAAAAAAAAAATAATAAAATAAAATATATATATATTATATATATAATATATTTTATGATATATATATATATATATATATAATATATATATATATATAAGTTATATAATATATATATAATATATATATATATTAGTTCTAGTCTTATATTCAATTAACTCTCTTTGAATTTTTTAGAATGATATCAACTTCTTTCATCCATTTTATTTTCTTCAAAGCACCCTTAAGGATATTTTTATTATCAATATTATAATCAAATATCAAAAATCTGAACAAAAAAAGATAGAGAAAAATTCAGGAATCAAAAATCGGAGCAACAAAACAATGATTGACGAAAGAAGAGATTCATCATATTCCACAATCAAGAAGTTTAATTAAAATAAAATAAAATAAAGGATAAATTGTTTTTATATCAATTTTTATAATTAATTTTCACATCACGTGATATGTTTTATTATTGAAGAGAAAGAGAGAATTGAGTAACCATATCCATTTTGACGAGAGAAACCAAATGAGATTTAAAAATTTTCTCTCCTCAAATTTTTTTGAGTGTGCTTATTTGCGAATTATATATATATATATATATATATATATATATATATATATATATATAATATATATATATATATATATATATATATATATATATATATATATATATATATATATATATATATATATATATATATATATATAATTAACCTATACTGAAAACCAGGGATGGCACGAAAAAAATCAAATGAAAAAATCAAATGATTTTTTACTTAATTTTTTATAACAAAAATCTTGATCTTTTTGATTTTTTTTGTTTTTTTTATATTTTGTTTATATTTTTTTGTATATTTCAGGATTTAACTTCAATAGAATAAAAAAAATTAAAAAAAACTTATATATTATGAGTTTTTAATATATTTTAATTGAATGGGAGTCTCGATAGGCCCATCTGCCAGCTGCAGAGCCTAGGCCCTGCCCTGTTTTATGAATGTTTATAGCTAACCAAAGTAAAATTTAGAATAAACACAATTTTTTTTATTTCACAGTTACTTATCCTTCCTGATTTTCCATTTTGATTTTTATAGAATGAATAAATCACTTAAAAAATAATACTATATCGAACTTAAAAAAAAGTTTGTTTACAAATTATATATTTCGCGTGACGTCACGAATCTGAAAAAATAAAAAATTGATTTTTTCTTAAAAAATCATAAAAATCACCAACCCTGCTGAAAACCTTCAAAGAAGCTGAGAGTTCTGTTCAGGTTGAGCGGGAATTTTTTTCTTCCGAACAGTTACTCCTATTATATAAGGGTCTTATCCGCCCTTGTATGGGGTACTGTTCCCATATTTGGGGGGGTCTCCTGTTTCACCCTTCTATTGAATAGAATTGAGGCTAAGGATAAAAGATTAATAAATTATCACCTACTTTCTAACTCCCTTGACCCTCTATCTCTGCGACGTGACGTTGATGCAATATCTCTTTACTATAGGTATTACAACGGCAGGTGCTAGAATGAGTTGACCTCTTGCATTCCGCCACCAATGCGTCGCCCTTGTTTGCACAAGGGGTGCCCGGCTTTCTTATGAATTTTGTGTGAATGTTGGAAACCCCAGGTTTGTTCATTGTGGTGCCTCCTTCTTTCCAACCACCTCTCTTCTGTGGAACTCTCTGCCTTCATCTGTTTTTCCTGCTGTATTTAATCTCCTCTCTTCAAGTTCACCTCTGCGGTCACTTCAGAGATTTGCGTTAGGAGCTTGGAATAGGGTGGGTTTCACGTCATTTTATTTCTACCCTCTCCTCGAAAACGGCTCTGTCCGTGAGCGTTGCTTACCTGTTATATATATATATATATTATATATATATAAAATATATATATAATATATATATAGTATATATATAATATATATTTATATATATATATATATATAGGATATATATATATATATATATATATATATATAAATGAATATGTGCAATAAACAGTTAAGAGGGTTCACCTTTTCATACTGCGACTGAAACCTAATATGTAATTATAAACTTCAGGGAGATTTTCTTCATTATATGATCAAATTTATTTAGAAGAAAAAAGAAAAGAAAAGAAAGAAAGAAAAGAGAGAAAAAAGAAAGAAAGAAAGAAAGAAAAAGGAGAGAGAGAGAGAGAGAGAGAGAGAGAGAGAGAGAGAGAGAGAGAGAGAGAGAGAGAGAGAGAGAGAGAAGAGAGAGAGAGAGAGATTTTATAAAAAAATCTTTTTTAAACGTCGTTTTCCTTCATTACTATTTTATTCATTTATAAATTTATTTATTTTTATTTTTTTTTGCTGTAAAAAAGTCCCCAATGATTTATTTATCATTAATAATTCCTAAAATATTTGTTCAGGTGAATTTATTATTTTCTGAAAATTATTTGTTTTAACTTTTAAAAACAACCATTGTTTATTTTAAATTATTGGCTCAATTTTATAAACTCCTCCATGAATATTTTTTGCATAATGGATGGTAGTAACTGTTAAAGAATTGTGATTTGTG
>JABUQX010045183.1:0-20000 GCA_015478945.1 Trachelipus rathkii | reverse complement strand
TTGCATCTTTCATTTTTCCCATTTTTTCCCACAGCCGCATATTTTCCCCCTTCAAAACTTCTAATGTAAAAGATAAGAAAGATAACGATGATTAAAAGCCTAATCTTCCAGTTTCTCATTTCTCTCTTCCATCCCTCCTCGTCTCCCAAAATAAAAATAAAAAAGGAAAGTTTTAAAAATTCCCTTTAATAAAAAGTAAATATGCATAACGAGACTCTCAGCAAACGATTTTTAATGGTGTTTGAGTTAATGTTCCATGGAGTCGCTATTCGCTACTCGCTTCATCAAAGAAAAAATGTTGTGTCAGAAGATAAGAATTTATACCTAAATATACAATGGCGCATGCGCACCAATTTTACCTCTAAGTCTAAGAGAACATGCATATGATTTAATTGCGCTTAAAATTATTAGATTTTACGCTCTGATTTATCAGATGTCAGGATTCAAACATGTGTGAAGCAGTGAAGATTATATATATACAGCGCTCTTTTTTAAAAAAATTATTAGGGGAACGCTTTGTTTTTGTGAAATATATATATATATATAATATACAAGCATTTTTTCTTCAAAAATTATTTGGGGAGAACGCTTTGTTTGTGAATTATATATATATATCCATATATATTTATAATATAATAAATTATATATATATTATATATTATATATATATATATATATATATATATATATATATATATATATATATATAATATAATATATATAAATATATATATATAAATATATATATATTATATGGGATCGGATCATACGTCTTTGAATCACCACCTAAAAAAATGAAAATTGTAAAGTTTGTAATTCTGGATAATACGTATATTCAATATTAGGAAAAGAAAACAAAAAAGTATATCTTCCATTTTTTTTTAACTTCACAGAGAAAATATAACATATTATAATATAATATATATATATATAATATATATACTATTATATATATATATATATATATATATATATATATATATATATTATATATATATATTATATATATATATAGATGGTGCGATTTTTTTAAATGCTCTCTATCTAGTATGTAACTAGGGACCCGTGCAGCTTCCTACAGTAAAACAATTATATATTTGGAAATCAAGCGAACTTCTAAAGGATGGGATTTCACTTTTATTTTTTTATTTTTTATTTTTTTTTTTTTTTTGCTTATCCATCGAAAATATTTTAAAAATTATTTTCCCACAACATTTAGGGGGCCTCGAGCCGACGGGGAACAGAGGGGGGACGCTTTTCATACCCCGGAGGGGAATGGTCGGAGGAACCCCCGCGAAACCCAAATACCAAAGGCGGGGGTTCCGGAGACCCACTCCCGGAGGGGGGGATTATCCCCCCCCGTTGTCCATTAACAGAAACGAAGGCTGAGAGACCCCGATCACTACCTGCCATCACTTTTGCGAGTGGTAATTACCCTGACTATGAGATATTCCTTTAGTTAAAAAAAAAAAATTAGCATTTTTACTTTCCAAAAACACTTTGGTATATTACTTTAACTAAGTGGGAAACTACCAGCCCAATAAGATTAAATACAGTAGGAAAAACCGAAGATGGCAAGGAGTACGGGAGTCCTCCGATCGCGGAGCCATAGGTTAAAACCCCGTGTGGACGACGGGGGGGACTATCCCCCTCACGGGACGATGGTCTCCGGGAGACCAATTACAATTCGCCTGCTGCTTTGGTCTTGGTAGAGGTATGACGTTGCGGGGTGCGCCGACTCTCCCCTTCCCGCGAATTTATTTAGTTTTGGGAGAAAACGTCCCCCCCCTCTGTGCCCCCGTCGCTCGAGCCACCTAAATGGGGGGAAATAATTGTTAAAATATTTCGATGCATAAGCAAAAAAAAAAAAATAAAATAAGAAAAAAAAAAAAAAAGTTAAAGTCCCAATCCTTAGAATTTTCCGCTGATTCCAATATATAAAAATTGTTTTACTGTAGGAGCTGCCGTTCTCGGGTTAGTTACCTACTGTGAGCATTAAAAAAATCTGACCATGATATATATATATATATATTAATATATATAGTATTATATAGGGTGATATATATGCCGATTATACATACAAATATATATATTCTATTTAGTAATATACAATTCATATATAGAAAAATGCATTGATAATACATATTATGTATATGATGTTAAATAATAAGTACATAGAAATTATTTTCATCATGTTAAGGTTCTAAAAATAAAACGGACAGTGATTAAAGTCAGTGTTGTCATCTCCAAACATTAACTTTAATAATACGTATTTCCCAGAATTACAAACTTTACAATTTTCATTTTTTTTAGGTGGTGATTCAAAGACGTATAAGGAATAATAATGGATATATATATATATAATTATATATATAAATATAATATATAAAATTTAAATAAAAATGAAAATAAAAAATATAAATAAATATAAATAAATAATCTAAATAATAAATGATAAAATATATAAAATTAATAAAATAAAATTTAAAAAATATATAAATAATAGAAATCATATTAAAATAAATAAATAATATATAAAATAATAAAATAATAAAAATAATTATATATATATATAATATATATATATATATATATAACATAATAATATATATTATATATATAAATATTATATATATATATATATATATATATATAATATATAATATATATTAATATATATATATATTATAGTATAATATATATATATATATATATATATATATATATATATGGTCAAGTAAAATACAACTGGAGTTTTTTAGCAAAAGCAATTTTCTTAACTCGCCCACTAACTTAACGTCGGTATACAAAACAATCAAAAAGATATCTTCCAAACATCATAGGGAACCGCCCACAAACCTCAGATAGGACCCTTGCACTTCAAACGTCCTCACCCTCCCGGGAGTGGTCGCTGACGAATTTGGTTACAATTTTTCAGCCTCATCTAGTGAATCCCGATATCGGGAACCATTCCGCACAATTTATTCGCAGGATAAACCCTATGACATTTCTGTATCACCAGGTGAAGGTCCACGTTACCACCGCCTATTTGCGCTAGTGGAATTCGGAGAGGTCCTTGGATTGCGTAAGGATAGGGCACCAGGATCAGAGGGTTTCTCGTATCAGATGGTCCGTTATCTCCACTTGTCCGCCTTGGCGTTTCTCCTAAGTCTTTATAATTTGTATGGTCAATAGCATACATTGCTGGCATCCCTAAACCAGGAAAATATATTATTCTAGAAATTAACTACAGAACCACCGCGTTAACTTGCCAAACCTGTAAGCTTATGAAGAGAATGGTAGCAAACCGCTGTTGGGGTCGCTGTTTGCAGGGCTCCAATTCCACCCTAATATATATATAAATATATTATATATTATATATATATATTATATAATATATATAATTGTATATATTATAATATATATATATATAATATATATATATATATATATACGCAGTATATTTCTAAAGTTAAATATATATATATATATTATAAATACTATATATATTATTATATATATATATATATATATATATATAATATATATATATATAATATATAACATATATATATATATATATATATATATATATATATAATATATATATATATATATATATATATATATATATGTTTCTGTTCTTTTAATAATTGTAATCATGTTCTTATGTTTTTCCCCTGCTACTAAATCTTGATTTTTTAGGACAATAAATTATAAGTAGTAGTAGGCATTTCACAGCTTTTTACCTGTATAGTGTGTCACTTACAATAATGGCCACATCACAACATCTTTACTCTGCGGACAAGAGCAATACGCATCTGTGAACGTAAGCATTATTTATGCTAAATCTATCTATGATTATTGTGTTTATAGCTTGCTTTCTTTTATAGATATAACTTGATTGCTTCATTTATACTTGAGTGCTTAATCCATTTTTCCGTCATCAGATACTTCAGTGGATTGTCCCGTAGGACTTTCAGCAAGCACCCTGAGGGATATAATCTCCTAGGGTAAGCACTCAATTCAGTATCAATATTTTATTCATCATTGCATATCTTCTTTTACAATTTATTATTATTTAATCCCGTTAACTGCGTTAATTGCTAATTATGGAGCATATTAATATATACTTTTGTCTACCATTTTATACAGGTGCTTAACTTTGAGACCTTTTGGGACCATTTGCTTCATTTTGGAACCATTTGCTAACTTTGGGACCTTTTGGGACCATTTGCTTAACTTTGGAACCTTTTGGGACCATTTGCTTATTTTTGAACTTTTGGGACCATTTGCTTAATTTTGGGACTATTTGCTTATTTGTGAATCGCATTGCTAACGCTGGAGGTTTAAATTTGCATGCTTATTTATTTCCGGACCATAACCGGAGATTTAATCGTATAATATTATAAAGCCAAAACTTTTATTGCATTTCATATAATAGTCGGAACCGGACGATCTAATACCCGTTTTTACAGTTCTGCTTACTTCAAGTTATTATTTTAGAATGGGAAATGGTAATAGTTGAGTTTAGTTCAATCTGCGAAATATCGATATTTTTTCCGATAATTTTTTTTTCTAATATCTTTCTTCCCCATGTAAGAGGGCTAAAAAATCTATTCTAAATCTCTCTCGTATATAAATATATTCCCTCTCGAGAATTTTTTTTATGTTTATATTCGGTTTAAGACCCATTAAGTTTAGGTTATTAATACTAATAACACTGATAGTACTAGTAACAGTACTAGTAATAAACACGATAACCGTTAGATAAAGCTCTAATATTACTAATAGTAGTGACTAGACTAATACATTCCGAACTAACTGTCCTTCCCAGTCTTAGATTGTAGCTTTAGTCTTAGTATCAGATCGTAGTTGCTTTTCTTAAGTTTAAGTGTAAATTTTGGGGGAGACTGTTTTCCTACTGGGTGAATTTCAGTTCGGAGCGCAGTAACTTTCCCTTGTGGGTTTCTGTCATACGGTGCTGTGTCCCTCTCCCTTAAACCGCCTTCTCCCAACATTAGAAAATCATGCGTTTTCTTCTTTCCAGGTGATTTTAACAAACATCATTCCACACCAGATTCCTTTCTTTGATTTGACATTCGATTCTTTCTCCACATAGAGGATCAGTATCATAGAGAAACTAACTTATTTGGACCTAAAGAGTCAGTTCTTCCTCCTTTTAAAGACTTTTTTGACGAATAAAACCATTCAGGTACGATGAGGTCAAACCTTATTAAGCATTTTGTCGTAGACGAAGGAGTTCCATAGGGAAGTATCCTTAATGCTACCCTTTCGCACTTGGGATTCAATGATGTTGTCACCAATATAGCTCATCCAATCCGGTACTTCTTTAATGTGGACGTTCTCACTTTGCACATCCGCGGAGGCAAACTCTTCTACTTGGAATCGATCCAGCTCGCAATGAGCAAAATCACAACATGGTATGGCGCAAGGGACTTTCTGTTTTCGGCAGAAAAACAAAGGCCATAGTCTTCCGTCGAAGAGGTACACGCAGAAGACAAGATGTAACCTTTCTTTAACTGAGCTTTCCTTTTACTGCTCGACAATTAAGTTTGAGTCACAAATTAAATTATAGGCATGATCATGAACGACCTTCTCACTATTCTACCCCATGTCGTTAATCAAAAATCTTCCCGTCACCTTTTCACGGGTGACCTATGTCATCTCACTTCCACAACTTTTTGAGTGTTGAACGAAAAAACCGATCCGAATTTTCATCGAACTTGTACTTTCCAAATTAGATCAGGGGACTACTATATACGGACAAATCTACCAATCTTATCAGTCTCTTGAACTTTGTTCAAAATGATTCTATACATACACCAATTGGAGCTTTTCAATCATCGGTGAAGGTGAGCTGGAGGAGGTAGATGCTAGAATAATCTCCTTATTTCTACGTGAGAGAAACTCATGTGCTCATTAGGGGTGTACCGGAACTAGATTTTTCAGTTTCGGCCGAAACCGGAATTTTCCATATATTCCGTCTACTCTATATTATTTAAGAATATATATATATATATATATATTATATATATATATAATAATATATTGATATATATATATTTATTATTATATATTTATTATATATATAATATAATATTATTATTTATATATATATATATTTATTATATAATTATTATATATTAATATATATATATATATATATATATATATATTTATATATTTATATATATTATATATTTATAATTATATATTTTATTATTTATATATTATATATATATTATATATTATATAATTATATTATAATTATATATATATATTAACTATATATATTATTTATAAATGTATAGGTGTCTAAAAAGCTGACATCATGTAACTCAAAGGGCGGCAGCACTCCTAAGTTAAACAATTGATATATGGTTGGGCAATCAGCTGGAAAACATTTCTAAGGAGTTTTTTTTTGGTTTTTATTCGTTCTTATAAGTTTGTTAACTTATGGGGTGTTTTTACCCCAATTTAGAGGGGCTCGAGCCGACGAGAGGGGGGACGAATTCCCCCGTCGTCCTCGTGGGGCCCTATGAGACCCTGACTCCTGGCCAGCTTTGCGGTTTACCTCTATGGCTATTCCTTTTAGTTAAAAAAACGAACAATTTTACTTTTATTAAGTTAATACACTGAAAGATTGTCAAAAGTTAATGCTGGCATAACAAACGCCATTGAATGTTATAAGCAAGTTCTACTCGAGAAGAAAAGGCACTCTATAAGACAGGCTTTCTATGTTTGTCATTCTTCAATAGAGCACCATGCAACCTTCCTGCCATCAACTTCAGATTCTACCTCAACTTCAGATTCATCTCACCAACTGCATCAGCTATTACCGTCTGCAAAGCGAACAGGTGGTTGTTTTTAGATTCAGATAATGAAGGGATTCGGCAAATCCATTATACGGTACGGACGAAGAATGGCATCCTCAAAATAAAAATTTGCTATTATAATTTTTTATATTCTCTTCTTTTAAACTGTAAATCAGTATACATGTATGTACTAATATTATATTTAAAGGTGATACATTGTGCAAACTTCCCTTTCTCATTGCTTTATAATTGGTATTATTGCATGCTTAATATATATTAGTAGTATATAGTACGTAGTTTTGCTTCCAGGCACTCGCCAGGCACAAAAAAAGCCTTAATTCACTTTACCGGCGTTTTCCACTTAACGACGAGGGGTCCGGTCCCAATTACGTCGTTATTGCGAGGTGCGACTTGTATTCAGATTTTCAGTACTAAAGTATTTTTTGTATAATTTTCAGTAGTTTTTTATAGTTTGATATATATATATATTAATATAATGTAGAGATATATTAGTATATATTATATATCTATCCTAATATACATGATATAATTGTAAGAGAAGATGTTAGAAAAAAGGCCTATATCATATAATATAAATATGATATAATTAACGCTACTTATACTACATATCTATATACTTTATTATATGTCTCTCTATACTCGATGTAATACTTTAATTATATTATAAATTTATATCTATATCCGTAGTAACTATCATCAATTTCTTATATATCAATACGGATAGATAGGTATGTATATATGTTATATATACTATTTTTAGGCTATATATATATATTATATATATATATTATACTATTTCTCCTAGAGAACGGTCGCAAGGAGTATTACAAATACATTTTGTGATCGACACCACCCCTGCATCAATGTGGCGAAGGTGGGTGATGATATATACATTATATATATTTATATAATATAATATATATATATATATATATATTATTCGTAGTATCTATAATATTTAATGGTTATTCATTAATAAATAATATAATAGTAAATATATATATATATATATAATAATATATTGATATATAATATAATATAATTATATAATAGTACTATATATTACTATATATACTTACTACTATATACATATATATATATCAGTATATTATAGATTCCTATACTTATTATATATATATTATATAATTTATACTATATATATATAATTGATTTACTTTATAATATATTTATATATATATATAATAGATATTACTATATTTATATATATATAAATGATATACTGGTGATATTTAATTTATATATAATTATGAAATATTAATACTATACTATTATATACTTATTTATACTTTATATATATATATATAATATATATATTATATATATATATATATGTATATAGTATATATATATATAATATTTATATATTATATATGTATATAATATATATATATGATTATATAAATATTTATTAATAATTGATTTTATAGTATATATATATTATTTATTATATAGTGTATATACTATTACATTTTTGTAAACGATGTAAATTTTGTCTAATATGCTAAAACCTGGGTCTCCACAGACTAATTAAGATTATCTCCGAGGACCTTACAAATAGCAGGCTAGGTTGCTAGCTCTTTCGCCCCAAAAGGGTGAAATTTCTCAGGGCAATACCAAAATAGATTTTCAACAAAAGAGACATCTTGTACCCAGGAATAAAAAAACATTGATTTTACGAGAGAAAATTTTCTCAACCTACCCTAGCGCAATGGTTTAACTTAATTTGAAACACTTTTTGCAGTGGCATATTCTATAGCGTCGTGTGAAAGGCATCCAACTATACACACGTCAGCCTATCACAACTACTTGACTCAAAGTGTTAATAATCGCTTCACTAATTATTATACTTATTCCCTTATATACTGTTTTTTATATTATAGTTTATTATTTTATATTATTATATATTATTATATATATATAATATATTATGTTCATATATATATATATATATATATTTATATATATAAATTTAATATATATATTATATATTATTATTATATTATATATATATATATATTTATATATATATATATATTATTTTATATATATTATATATATTATATATATATTATATATTATATTAAGTACTTTCTATATATATAATTGATATATAGTACTGAGGTTCTTACTAACTATACTTCCATAAATATATATATATATTATATATATTATATATATTTTATATATATATTAATTTATTAAGGTATATATTTATATATCCTATAATATATATATATATATATGATATATATATATATTATATATTATATACTTATATATACTATTTATTATTAAAATAAATATTTTATATTCATATATATTATATATTTATATATTATATTATCCCTATTTTATATATGTTTTTATTATATAATTATTATTTTATATTTATTTTTATATTTATTTTATATATTTATATATATATTGCGTATGTGTGTTTTTATGTGTACAAGGGGTCCTTATTTAAGTTATATTCAAATTTTCTGATGCCTGGGACTGTCTGGAATTTCATTCTCGTTTCTTTTGAAAAGTTAAACTTTCGGCAAATGAATTAAGAACAAATTGGAATAAATTCCTTAAGTAGCTCTGCCATCTTTAAACTTTCTACTTCAAAATTAAAAGCCTCATACATTCCTAACACAATAATAAATAGACTTCAACACTTCACAAGACACAAATCGAAAAACTACCTCTTCCCCTCATACTCGATATTGCAACTCAATCTACAGCGACATCCCGCTTCCACATTGCAACACTTCTTATTTAACCATATACACTAAAATATCATCAAACTCATCTCAACATTTAGGTGTACAATCATCTCACCAACAAATTCTCAAACCCATCCAAAGAAGAAGCAAACCTCTTACGTTAAAAACAAATAGCTTTTGCTAGAATCAAATTTGGTCTTCGCTCCAGTTTCCATGAATGTAAGAACGGATTTAAAATAAAAAAACAACACTTCTTAATATTAACCTGCATTAGTTTCTCATCTAAAATGCCTTCACTCACTCTTCATGGCCCACATAAATATTACTTCACTTAATGTTTTATGGTTCCAGGTGCGGAGGTAGTAGAGTTACTTTAAGTTGTGTGGATCAACGATGAAAGAGGGACAATAGATTAATATGTATGTCCCTATCAGATTGGTGAATGTTTCAAAACACAATTTGTAGTTATTACTGGCATGCTGAGATAGAAATATTGAGTGCGATGGATGAGAGGATGACGTTGCTGTAGCACAAAAAGGGGAACGTTCTCGCCATTCTTCGTCTGTTGACTGTCTGTTGTACTGAGAATCATAACTCGGTCAATACCGACCCTAAGCGTACCTTGGTAAGGTCAACACGTCTTTGGTAAGGTCAACACGTCTTTGGTAAGATCAAGACGTCTTTTGAGGGGTAATAAAAGCAGATTAAACGTTATTTATATTTCTCTTTTGTAATTGAAATATTTTTTTAGTAATTAACATAATAAATAACACATTTCATAAAAGATATCACCTTCATTCATTCCTTTCTACTCGCATACCTTTTACAAAATTATTCTGAATAATTTGCAATGGACGATCAGTTAAATTGTTAACGAAGAAAAAAAAAAAACATGAATTTAAGAACACAGAACACCCATTACATAAACACTTATGAACTATTTTTTTTCTACCTGCGAAAAAATTTAAAACCATTAAACTAATTAAAATTTCATTAAGGCCAGGAAGGAGTTTTCCCATTGTTTTCCCCAGCGCTATATTTTCCTCCCATTCAAAACTTCTAATGCAAAACGATAGGAAAGAAGTAAATCGATGAAGTTAAGAGAGCTAATAAGCTTTCTTTCTCATTTTATCTCTCTTCCATCCTCCTCGTTCTCGCATTAACCAGAATAAGAAAATAAAAAGGCATAGTTTATTAAACATTTAAGTTCCCGGGTATCTCACCACAATAATTGTGTGAAGAATTTGACAATGCATCAGAGTACTTTAGCCAATCACAGGTCTTCTCACACACGATGTATTGATGAAGTTTCCACTCGCTTCTCCACTGGACGAGTCGCTAATTTTTTATCAAAAGGCTACTCTCGCTTCATTAATTTTACCAAAAAGAATTAAAAATGGTTGTTTGTCACTGAATCGATAAGAAATTTATTACACCCCTTAGACTTTCATTAGCAATGCGCCGCTATCGCCGTCCTCTATACCAACTTTTTACACCTCTAGCGTCTAAGTAAGAACAGCATATGATTTAATTTAGCGCTGTAAAATTAATTAGATTTTAACTGCTACTGACTTTATACAGATCGTCGATAATTCAACATGTTTTAGTGAGACAGTGAAGCATCATATATATAATTACAGCGCCTTTTTTATCTAAAAAAATATTTCTATAGGGGAACGGCTTTGTTTTTGTGGAATATATAATAATATATAGTATAATATAATATGTATATTATAGTATAATATAATATATATATATTATATACCTATAATATATATATATAGTAATTAATATATTAAGTAATATTACTATATATATATTAATATATATATATATATAATATATTAATTATATTATAATATGATATATTAATAATAATAATATTATAAATAATAATAATATAATAATATACTATATTTTAATATATATAATGAAATAGTATTATTATATTCTATAAATATATATATATATATAATATATATATTACATAATTATATAGAGTATATATATATATCTATATATTAATATATAAATATATTATTATATTAATATATATTAATAATATATAGTATAATCGAATTAATTAATCATATTATACATTATGATTCATGATATAGAATGCGTCTAAATACATCCTTATCGAATTAAATCGATAAAATGTCAGTATTGGGTGGTTATTCACTTTAGCAAACAACATAATAATTTTCAATTGTGTAACTGTACTTTCTTAATCTCGGTTTCGTTAATGCTATGCTAATGGTTAGACCGTCGTAGACTTTCGGTTTCATCTAGCTCAATCAGATTTTAAGAATCCTACAATACTCCTCCCAGTTTTCCTCTAACATCGGAATGTAACCCAATTTCAATATGTTTTTTCGTACATCTTTTGCTCAGCGAGTTGAAAGGATATAATATGTGACTCCATTTCTCTTGATACAGCCTTCCAAATGCACTGTTTTACCAATCCTTGCAGTGATGATGATGTTTGGTCATCCGAACAAACACCGCGACGCGGACCAATACCGCTTCAATATTCTCTCTGTGGTGTATGGTTAAGACCGCATGTAAACTGCCGACCCAAGTAACGGTTGCACTGCACTTGCGATTGAACCATATGTCTGGCGATGGACATATCTGTCGTACTTCTGTGCTTGTTGACCCAGCCGACTTGGAGTTTCTGATACGCAACCGAGAGTCAGGCCTCCTCCTGAACGCCGCCCCACCATCCTTTCTGGGCACCCAAATGTTGGGTCCTCTTGACCAAACGATTGTTTCTCGCAATCTGTTTTTGGCACAATTTTTCAGACCTCAAACTAGCCGAATCGCCGATATCTCGGGGAGATACTCCACATTCATGCGAAGTTTGTTCGAAGTCAATGGAAACTATTCATTACTTGTTTCAACTCCTTGGTGTTCTCACGCGTGTTCTCCTTACACCTAAGCGCAGCCTGTAAGTATCTCCATTGGGGAGGCTAGTATTACACTGATAATCCTCCAAAAAATGTACTGGTCAGTGCCAAACCCTGAAGATTCTGGTAATTTTACCAACACACTAGTTTGTTAGAGAATGACCACAGCCCCTACTTGCGCGTGGTGGATCTGGAGAGGTTACTTATCCCTCAAGGTATGGCTCAGCAGTCCCTCTCGCTCGCAAATTTTAGATCTGTTGCGAATTAGATTTCCGTTTCGATGCCGGCCGCACATCTTTAGCGAGTGTCACAACTGACTTCAAATAGCTACTCAAAATAGTTAAACGCACTAGTGAAGCCTAACTCGTAGCTATTTATGTTCTCAAGTGTTATGGGTTAAACATATTGCAGATTATGAGGGTTTCTCGTATCAAGATGTGTCCTGCTTTTAAAATCTTCACTCTGTCAGCACATTTCGTTTCACTACGTTTTCTCTATCGTATTCTCTCTGTTTCTTCTAACACTGGATACCTAAGTTTAGTGGGTTCTGATGGAATTGCTTTGCTGTATGTCCTCACATTATTCTAAATCGATTGTTTTTGCTGTCTGTTTCGCCCTGAATCCCGCGGAAATATGTATCATTTCCCTAGAGACCAGTAAACTCAAGCACAAACTCCCCTCCGCACGTCTATTAACTTGTACAAATCGGGCTATAAGCTGGGTTTGAGAATCGTATAATTTGGTTACGCTTAAGATCCCGGAAAAACTCGCACTTGTGTTTACTAGTTAAATTAAAATTTATTGGCCACATTGATCATAACTGTCGACTCCCTTGTAACGATGACTATCTATCCAAGTACCTCATTTTTTTGAAACTCCATTACATACTAATTCACTTAAAAAACTATACTATTTAATTATACTTCTACTAATTTATCCTCATACCATAATTTAGCTTAATTATTTTAGATTTAAATTTGATCACTATATATAATATTATAAACACTTAAATTAAATGCTATATATAAGTATTCTTACTATGTATAGTATGCTGTTTGTAAACATACCCTTGATCAACTTTATGTACTTCTAAATTGGTAGAATACCATTTATTCACTAATAACATTTCTAAAAAAAATATCCAATCAAGTTCTACTTCAATTACTAAAGATTCTCTCAAAATAAGGCGGTACCGTTTCTATAAGCTTATATGTACGTGGTTTAATAGTGTTGGAAATTCAAATTTTAAAGATAAAAATAAAAAATGTAATGTTAATATAAAGTTTATTAAATATAATATTAGATAATATCATAGAGGGTACCCAGATAATTCTTTTCTTTCATTATTCAAAGTTCATTTTCTTTCATATTTCGTTTTCAAATATTAATTTAGAATCATATATAGGTTCACAATAGTTTTATCTTAATTTAACTATTATAGCAGACTTTCTTTCATTTACGTCTCGAAACAAATGTTACTATATATATTACTATATTATATACAGGGTGATTCATATTTATATATAATCTTTATATAATAAATATATATATTATATATATATAATAATATATTATTAATATATATATATATAATATCATAAATATGGAATAATAATAATGATAATAAAATATATAATATATAATATATAATACTATAATATTGAAACAGACGGGAGAAATAAAGAGAAGACAACTGAGTACAGACGGAGAAAAGAAACTGAAGACTGAAGGCTACAAAGAACTTCTAAATAGCCTCTAAATAGCTTTCAGCAGTCAAGATGAGAAGGCTTTGGAATCCTGAGGATCGTGGCAGATTTTTGTAGCAAGAATTTTACTAAATTTAAGTGAATATAGTTTAATTGCATTTGATACATAAGACAGTTTGAAATAGGTTTTATTTTTATACATGAGCATTCATCCATTACGGGGTATGAACTTTATTGCGGACCAATATTCTTTTCATTGATATTTTAATAAGAATATTAAAATAATATCATGATTTAATATTTGTGAAAATAATAACTATGCAGTGAAGCGCGCGACAATATTTTTGCGCGAATATTTACCTCTCCCTTTTGACATATTGTCATATGAGTATTTTAAAGAAACTTTGAACTTGAGGATCTTATTTAATCATTTGAATGGGAATATATGGAGAACACACAAATTGCACTTCTAAATTAAATATCTAATGATCACAAGAGAGTGTATGCTTTGTGATAAAGTCCGAACGCTTTATCGTGATCGATTATGTAAAGAAAAACAATGCGCGCAAGACCTATTCTCGTATACATGGTCGACTCTCAAAAGGGCAGGGAAACCCCGCTAACTTTCTATTTAATAATATATGTATAGTAGGGAGACCCCAGGGCGACAGGGCCAGCAACCCGGCCTTTTTACTTTCGTGTTACTCGAATCATGGTATTACACTGCTTAACTCGGCAGATACCACGACTGTCACCGTTGGGACTTAATAGAATCTTTAATTTGTCGTCTCTGACATACAATAAATAGCATTAGTTATTCCATGGTAGTAGTGCTAATATTACAAACTCTTCTTTCTGGATTTAGAGTTCTTTTGAGGACTGTAGACGAAGTGCTTTCTCGAGACCAGCGACCTGCTGACGAAGTTCGCCACTTATCATATAATCCGCCATCTGCCTATTTGAATATGATTTCGTAGCTGCTTATCTATAGGCTCTGTAGCTGGCTTTCTCCTCACATTCATATGAGGACATCATCGTTATTTGAAAGCCAGGCATCTTCGAAAGCACGCGTTGATCCTGAAAGTTATTTATAAAAAATAATCTATACCTCCTCAGTAAATACAAAAGTCCTGTGAGGTACACTCAATAGAGACTCTAAGTAATTGACATAACTTTTACAAGTACTATTTATAATTACTCTAGAACATACAAAAGAAATAATAGACAATAAATAAGCTAATAATTAATTCACAATGTGAATGCACAGAATTAAATATAAATAAAATAAGTTATCTAGGAATATATATACTTTTTACTTACTGATATAAGTAATGTAAAATATAAAATAGATTAAAATAAAATTAAATCAATTAGGTCTTAATAACGTGATGTGCTGAACGTGCCAGTAAGTATTTAGTGAAGAAGTTAATGCTGATAGGTCAATAACTTAGGACATTGAGGGGGCGAAACTTGCCGCTCATCTGGGATAGGTGATAGAGTATTCAAATTAAAATTAAAATATTAATAAAAATATATTTATTTTAATTTATAACTTTATTACAGCTAATAACAAATATAGCACATATATATATATTTATGTCTGAATTGTTCCATTAGTTTTACTTTTTAATATTTCATATACTGTTAATTCATGTTTCAAATGTAGTTTCTTCATTTCTCCATGGCTTTTTTACATGTTCAAGTAACGGGAAATTTTTGGTTCCCCGATAGTAAAATTATTTTTTATAATGTTAGGATAAAAAGTAAATTAATATAAAAAGAATTTAAGACTAATTTATAATATTATAATCGATATAAGTATACGTAAGATTAGCAATCATACCTTTGATCTATGTAGTAATAGATTCATAGTAACAAAAACAGAATAAAAACCAAGATCTAAAAAACAATAATATATTATAACATATTCGCGATATAATGTATAGGCTTCCCAACAGGGAAACTAGCCTTCACGTCAGTGTGTTGACTTTCTTCCACTTTTTAAAAGTTAAACATAAACGGGATAATGGAATCGTTGAGTATATTCATATTCATTTAAATTTTTCTTGCCCTTGTCTCTAAAAAGAAAACAGATGATAGTTTAACAAGTCCTGTAGCAATGCATGGCGCCTTAATCACATTACTTAATTCAGCTAGTTTGGCATTTCACAGCTTTTTCTGCTTTATGACGTGGCATCGCACATGTAGCTCAGATTTACACAAGTGGTCTTCACAGCCACATTCTCACAGCAAACATGCCAAGATATGGGACTACTCGCGGGACAAGAGCAACTACGCATCTGTGTGTAACGTGTTAAAGAAACTATGAACTTAATGTTAAATTGTTATCTTATTTCTATTAGAGAATTGACTTGTCTTTTATTCAGTCTTGCTTTCTTTTAATGATGATCTCGATTGCTTTTCATCCCAGCCTCAGTAGCTTAATCCCATTTTTCGCTTGTCATCATTCAATTGCCGGGTAGCATTCAAGATGGTGTGCTTGTATTTTCCCGTATGTAGTTGCAATTATGTCAGAGCAAAGCTCACCCTGAGTTGGATAAGTATAAGATACTGGCCTAGGTTGATAAGACTCTCAATTTCTCTCTATACGTATCAAAATTATTATTAATTCGTTGCACGTCTTCTTTTACAATTATAAATTATTAATTTAATTCTGATTATTACTGCGTTAATTGACTTTATATTTTATGATAGCATTCCAGATTAATTATCTGGTATTGTCTTACTATTTATACAAGTGCTTACACCTATTTTAGAGAATTTTCCTTGGACCATTTGCCTCTCATCTTTCGGACACCATTTTGCTAAACTTTGGGACCTATTTGGGACCATTTGGCATTATACTGGAACTCTTTGGGACACATCATTTGTCTCTATCTTTTGAAACTTTTTGGGCCAGTCATTTTACCATCAATCATTTGGTCTATAATTTGCCTTTGCTTATTTATACAATTCATCTTACTCGATCTTTGGAACTTATCAGTCCAATCTCTAAACAATCCACCTAATAGGTACAGCAACACAACTTCTCAAAAAGCATCAGAATATAGATATGTGGTTATTTGCGGTCTTGTATTCGCATTCCACTTATATGTACACATTTCCTCTAATTTGACCTTGTTCCAGTTATTTCACCACTTCCATAATCATATAATATAAGAACGTCCACTCCGCTCCATCACCGCATCACTGACATCTCTTCCTCCTCTGCCGCACTCGCCGATCCTACTTCAGTTTATATATTGCGGTGCACATATGACCAATCACAGACTATGACCCGATTTATGTAAAGATCATCTGCAACTATCTTTTTAGCCTAACCCCCCCCCCCTCAAATTAGTAATAAATAAATTAAAACGTGAAATCCCAAAGTATTTTCGTTCCCCCCCCCAAAACGAATTATGGAAATTCTTAACTTGCAAGTAGCGTGTGGGGTTCTACAGGTTAAAACGACGGAATACATGCCATCCGGCGACAATATGTGGACCGTGTGTTCTCGGGGAATTTAGTTGGTAGAGTACCTTTCATCGTCGGTTCGTTTTAATTTGTAAAGGAACACGATATACACGTTAGATACAAGCTCTAATATTATACTATATATAGTGGTGACTAGACTAATACATTCCGAACTGTCCTTCCCAGTCTTAGATTGTAGCTTTAGTCTTAGTATCAGATCGTAGTTGATGTTTTTCTTAAATTTAAGTGTGAATTTTGAGGGAGACTGTTTTTCTACTGGGTAAATTTCAGTTCAGAGCGCAGTAACTTTCCTTTGTGGGTTTCTGTCATACAGTGCTGTGTCATTCTCCCTTACACCGCCTTCTTCCCACATTAGAAAATCATGCATTTTCTTCTTTCCAGGTGGGATTTCACAAACATCATTCCACACCAGATTCCTTTCTTTGATTTGGCATTCGATTCTCCTTCTCTCCAACTACGAGGATCGATATCGATAGAGAAACGAAACTATGTTGGACTCATAAAGATACGCTTTTATCTCCGTTCTGAAAGGACTTTATGACAAAAAAAATACATTCAGGTGCGGTGAGGTCAAACCATATTAAGCATTTTGTCGTGAACGAAGGAGTTCCATAAGGAGGTATCCTTAATGTTACCGTTTTGCACTTGCGGATTCTCAATGATGTTTGTTCTCACAATATAGCTCATTCTCCAGTCCTCTGGATTGTACATTCTATTACTGGGACGGTTCTCATTCATGCACAATCCGCGGAAGGCAAAATACATACCAGTTGCTCGGCAAGTGTACGCTTCAACAGGCTAATTATGGCTCACTAATGAACTCTGACTTTACGAATATATATAGTATATAAGTCACACTAATATAATTAAATAGAACATATGAGTATTATGGTAATCAGCTCAATATAGGTGTAAACTATTTAGTTTATATTTCTCGGTATGCAGTGACTAAAAAACATAAGTGTCTATCTAAATATAGTTTCTTGTCTTGTACTAGTAACTAGATAGTTGTATTATTAACTATAATATAGCATAGAAGATACTATAATAATAATAGTATTTTGTGAGGTTGTGTATAGTAACTGAGCTCATCTTCATATTTTTACTGTTATATATTTCTTACTGTAGTTTTAATTTTTGACCTTTAATATTAATTTATAGTTATTTAGTGCTATTATATATTAATATATAATTTAGATATTATTCAGGATGGACTCGAGACAAAATCAATATTGATATGTGCTGTACACTATTCTATGATTCTCTGTCACTTGATTTTTCTTCCAATATTAAATATCACTCGAATTTTATGCTTGTGTGTGTGTGTGAATTTTTATAGCTTCAATATCATAATAATTTTTATATTTTTTTTTGCGAAATTTAAGTTGATTTTACATTTCATAGAACTCAAAACAATTAGAGATTTAATAACATATCTCATTTTCGACATAGAGTACTCTTTTGCAATTTCTACATTATAAAAAATTGTCAAACTCAAAAGATCTAGGTGTGATATCAAAACATGTTTCTTTTATTTCTATGTAATATATTCATCATTATAAACATAACACTCATTTAGGTGGTTTGGCGTGTCATTGTGTATCGACTGTAGCCATATTTTTAATAGATGTTTAGAACTCAAATATTATAGTCCTAGCGGCTTATAGAATTAATACATCTTACGATACTCTCTTATATACAACATTTATGTTTCTATATCTTGAGGTTTGGTGGTGTGTCTACGGATTTCTTCTCGAAAAAATCAACGAAAATCCAAAAATCGATGAGATGTTTTTTTCTCTATACTCAAACTATTTCCAAAAATCAAACCCTTGATGATATACTTTATATCCAATTTTAGCCCTATTAGATAATATATGTAATGAGAGTATAATAAGTCTATACGTTTAATAATACGGAAATCCATAATATAACTACTGACACTCTCAATATCCTATTATACACTAATGATTATTCACCCGTTATTTACACCTTATTGTGTATTTATCCATATTAAATAATTATATATATAATTACGCATATATATACATATTATAATACCTCATACCTAAGAATCGGAGCTTATTATATTATAATGTATGTGTGTAAAGTAGATTGTAGAGTATATATAGAAAACAATTGGCGAATATAGAATATTAAAACAAATCTATTTAGATAATATATATATATATATCGGTAGTACTTATTAATTTTTAATATATATTAATTAATATATATACACAGTGGGGAGATTGTGTGTTATGTTTTATAGTGAGAATTTCTGAGTGGAATAAA